>RJWJ010005973.1:0-65155 GCA_004363605.1 Indri indri
TGGGAATGCAGCCCCCTATTGCCAAGAGAGGAGATGCTCAGAGAAGCAAGAGTGACAGGAACAGCAGGAAGGGAGGGAAGGAGGTGAGACTCACCAGGGCTCAGTAAATACAACTATTTTATGCCCAGCTGCTGCTCTGTAGCAGGGCGAGAACCAGAGAGGCCAATGGAATGAACTTGCGGTTCATATGCATGTTTTCCTTCATTTAATCTATTTAATGCACTTTATGTTCAATGGTTTGAACACAGATGGATTTAACATACTTAAATTTATTAAATGTATCAAGGGAGCAAAGAGCAACATCACACATAATGTGTATATGTATGTATATATTCCCATCTATGTATGTATCTATCCATTTCTCTATTATATGTGTGTCATCATCTATATCTACCTACAAATAGATACATAGTACATCGATACAAATAAATAGAAGGTGCAATAACATTTTGATTTGTACTATTTTATTTGACAGATTCTTTAACGGTTTTTGGAGGGATCTTAAAAAGTTGTAATACCGATCTAACGCACACTAGCGATGGCTAGTTAAACCAGCTATGCACCGCACTAAGAGCTTTCTGTGCAGCATAACGACAACCCTGTAAAAGGCATAGAGTTAGCCCATTCAACAGATGTGGAAACTGAGGCTCAGAGAGAAGATTTTTTTTTTCCCACTAAAATTCTCTGCCTCTTCATTTTCCCATCTGCATTATGGGCATAATGCTGTCTGCCCTCAGGCATATCACAGTTGCTCTCACATTCTCGGCTTCCTAGACTCTAAAATCAGCAGTGAGAGATGGGCAAGTGCCACCAGGCTCTAGACTTGGACAGGGAGTAAGTGACTTTCCCAAGAACTTACAGCACTTCGTTCAAGGAGCCACATGATGCAATGAGATATTTGACTTTGGGACACTCTGGGAAAATTCTCTATGTGAGGTTAACCTGGGCATAATAGAAGCTAAAAGTTATCAGGTGTCTACCAAGTTCCAGAATCAGAAACCAGTAAGTTAATTACCAGCCTAGAGACCTATTTTTGTAAAGGTTACTTGGAGAAGTGGGGATATAAAGATGAAGTGTACAGGTATTACCACCCCATTTGACAGAACAATACACTGTCATAGAAAGATTTCATCATCCTTAATTCCCAAGTCAGGACACCTTCCAGACCTAGCTACTTAGCTTCATCCCTTAAAATTTACACATCTGCAGATCTTCTCTTCATCTGTCTTAGCAGCATGAATCTGGACGTCCTTACAATTTCAGGTAGTTCTGGTAGCACATCTTTGAGGCTTTTTATCTGGGTTCTCTTCCCAGAAGTTTCTAGAACTAGGGCCCAGTCATCAACCTATAAACCAAAATCATTACTTATGTTACAAATTTCTTCCCTTTCCTTATTCCAATCCATTGTGCTGCTAAAATTTGGGAAACTGAACCACAGGGTGGCTGAGCTTTGAGAGGGTGTTTCTAGCTCCATTCTCACAACATGAAAAAAAAAAAAAAAGCCACAGATTAAATCCCGACTGCCTTGACTCTTTAGATGAAGCATAGAAGATAAGATAAACATTTTTCCAGAAGCAAAATCTGAGACCTAAGATGGCTCACTGCTAGGGTTTCCAGATTTAGCAATTAAAAATATAAAATGCCAGGTAAGTTTAAACACAAAGACATGATGATTAAAATTTTAGTGTAAGTATATCCCATGTACTATTTGAGACCTACTTATACCAAACATATTCATTTGTCATTAATCTGAAATTCAAATTTATCTGGGTGTTCTACATTTTTTCTGGCAACCTTAGTTGGATCAAAAGCTTGAACACTAGTGTGGATTTAGAAAAAAATTACAGAAGAATGGTAAATTATAGAAGATTCGGTAGACCCCATCCCAAATATTTCAAGTTGGACAGTCTGCACAGACTGCTTCCATGGCTATGAAAATAGTCAATGCTGAGAAATTCCAGGCATGAAGTTCTATGATAAGCCCTTCACACAGAAGGACTCTGTGGACTCCATGAGACAGACACTACGAATAGCCCTGTTTTGCAGAAGGGGAAACTGAGGTCTGATACCAGGTCTCACACTAGTCCTCTACACAGCCAAGATTCTGAGTAAGTGCGCTTACCACTCCCCTCTAATTCCTTCCAAATCCTACCAATGCTCTGGCTACCAGCTTTGACCCAACTCAAGTTCCACTGAGCCAGCTTTGGAGAAATTGAATTTCCTTAATAGGTTTTCCTGGACGAATCCCTTGAGAACTAGGAAAACTCAAAGAGAGAAGTAGGTAGAAGTTAGGAGTCCTTGATTCTATTTCTGGTCTGCCAAAAATAGGCTGGACAAACTTGGCAAATCACTTGCCCTCTCGGAGCCTCAGGGTGAGGTCTGGAAAACAAAGGGGGCTGTCTTCAGTAACCCCCAGAGTCCCTTCTGTGGTTGCACTCTGCTATCCTAAGACGCCCTGTCTCCTGCAAGCTCCTGTGTCGGAGCCTTGCCCTCGCACACCCAGCGTCTTAGGTTGATACAATAGACAGCAGACAAATCCCATTACAGACCACTCTGTGAGTCTCCACTTTGTCACTGACTGTTATGTGACCTTAAATAGGCATTCTCCGCTAATCTCCCTGGGCCTGGCCTCTCCTATTAGCAGCTGGAGACAAGGATATTTACCTGTAATAAAGCTCTTTGAGCTCCTCAGATAAAGAGCTTTGCAGTAACAAAGCTCAAAGCGGATTTTTTTTTTAATGGACCAGCACACAAGCTTTGTTTTGTGTTTTTGTGTGTGTCTCCTCCCCTCCTCCACCTCCTACCCCTATCCCAACACTCCAGAGAAGCACAGAGTCTTGCTTGCCTTCAAAGTTCTCTCTGCGTTAATTCATTTGTTTGCTTCTGAGTTCGAATGGGTCTTTCTTCCAGACCAGAGCTTCCCAAACTTTCTCAGTTCATGGTGACTCTAGTATCCTAGGAATTTGTTTTTTCAGGGAGCCCCTAACAATTCTGTTTATGAAGTCACTGACTCCAAAATACTTAGTAAGCATGTACACCCTAACAAATTAGTACTGTTTGAAAAAAATAATGCACAGAAATTGAAAGAAAAAATTATTATATTATACTTAAATACTCTGAATTACGTACTACTGGGTTATGTGTGCCTGTTGGACTCTGTAAAATTTTTCAAACCTTGGAATCAGAATGGCCACCACCACTTTAATTTCTTGTTCTGCACTGATTTTCATGAGATAACCTGCTTTTGTATCATAGCCACTTACAAAAACTCAGTTTCTCAAGACATGGGATTATCTGAATGAATGTAGGGAGACAAGACGGGGTAAGCTCATCCAACTCTATTCCTCCTGTTAAATACAATTAGAACCCATGGAAAATATTCATAAAGCAGCTATCAGAGGACTCTGAAAGCAGAGAAAAGAAAGTGGACTGTCAAGAGACCTCAGCCTTCTATACAGATAAACTTGGGCACTAGAATAGCTCACAACCCAGAAACACCAATGGTTACAGACAGTTCTGCCACCCAAAAAAAACTGCTCCCAAAAAAAACCTACTCTCTCTAGTCAAAGGACGGAGGAAGGGGCAGAGCCTTTTGGACCACACCTGCTGTAGTCTAGGTGAGCTCCATGAAAGAAGTCACATCCTTCCCTCTTCCCACCAGGTGCTGCAGAGATGAGGGGTAGAGCCCTGGGGACCATCCCGCCATGCACACATATAGAAGTACCCCTTCTCCTTCCCATTAAGTGCTGAGGGGACCAGGTGGGGGAAGTGCTTTTGATCTTTCACCGCCCCATGTTAAAGCTAGTGTAGACAGTGCCCTTCCCACCCCCACTAGGCACTATGGGTACAGAGGCTATGGGGTGCAGCCCTGTTAACTATCCCCAAATGATGACAAGGATACGGTACACCATCCTCCCCCACACAGAGAGTGCAGAGGGAGGAGGATTACAGGGAGACGGGAGTTCAAGAAAGGGATTCTTTAAATCTGTGTATGGAGTGAAAAGTACATAAATAAATCTGGGTACAAAGTCCTCAGCCTGCTCCCAACCAGCATGCATGCAACAAACCAGAATCAACAGAGAAAAAGCTTTGAGAACTAACCTGTGGAGGAAAATATTACCCAGACTTCATACAAGTGTGGCGTACCAGAATAGTGTTGAAAGGGCTTTGAAAACTAAATTGCTATTCAAACCAGGGCCCACAGAAATGGGCCAGCATGTACATCCTGAACCTCAACAGTTTGACTGCTTGCTTAAATATAAGATTTAAGTAAGAACCAGAGTTACATAACGTAATACTGCAAACGTCTAAAATACAATACAAAATCACTTATACTAAGAGCCACGAAAATCTCAACTCAAACGAGAAAAGACAGTCAACAGGCTGGAACACCAAGAAGACACAGATGCTGGAATTATCTGACAAGAATTTAAAGCAGTGACCATAAAAAATGCTGCAACAAGCGATTACAATCTTGAAGCAAAAGGAAGAATAGAAAGTCTCAGTGAAGAAATAAAAGATATAAAGAAGAATCAAATAAAAATTTTGGAACTGAAAAATACACCAGCCTACACAAAAATCTCACTAGCAGACTGGAGATGACAGATGAAAGAACAAATGAACATGAATAAAACTAGAATAAAATAAAACTAGAATAAGTGAACTTGAAGATAAATCAATAAAAACTGGCCAATCTGAACAATAGAGAGAAAAAGGGATTTTAAAAAAGGAACAGAGCTTGGTATGTGTTAGATAATTTAAAAGATCTAACATTAATTTCATTGAAATTCCAGGGAAGAGGAGAGTGTGGAACTAAAAAAAAATATTTGAAGAAATAATGAAGACTTTTCAAATTTGGCAAAACACATAAACCTACATGTGCAAGAAATAGACTGAAACCCAAACAGGAAAAACCTAAAGAAATACATACCCAGCTACATCATAATCAATTTTCTGAAACTTAAAGAAATTTTAAAAAATAAAAGCAGGCACAGAGAAATGATATACTACCTACAGAGGAATAACAATTCAAATGTTAGCGGATTTTTCATCAGAAATCATGAAAGACAGAAGGAAGTGTCACATTTTTAAAGTGCTGGAAGAAAATAAATGTCAACTCTAAATTCTATACCCAGAGTAGTCACTAAAAATTTACACAGCAATATACTCGAAAATACTACAACTTAAAATTGTTCAACTAACCTATGGGAAGACGAGAAAGGGAAAACACAGGAGTGAAAAATAGAGAGAAAAACAAAAGTAATAAAATGACAGACTTAAATCTTATCATATCAATAATTATATTAAATGTAAATGGTCTACACACACCAATTAAAAGACAGAGATTCACTTTAAATATAACGAGATAGATCAGTTCAAAGTAAAAGGATGGAGCGAGATATACCATGCAGACACTAATCAAAAAAAAAAAAAAAGCAGAAGTGACCATATTGATATCAGAGAAAGTAGAATTTAGAGCAAAATAAATGCAACGTGATCTAATGTGGAAACTGTGTACTTCTTTCATAAATGTAGTTCACATGGTGTCCAAAAAATTTTAAGGTTCTCTATGTTTCCCTAAAAAGTGAAAATATCTTGTGCGCTTTTGTGAGTTCTGTGAGTAATTTCAGAGAACCTGGATAGAGTTTTGGAACTTCAATTCTAGACTCAGATAAGCTGCACATTTTTCGACTGTAAGCTGCCTCAGGTGGCTTTCATTCATAGGGGAAGCATGAGGAGCAGTTGAGATGGTTGCATGCCATAGTATGTGGGCAGCTATTGCTAGCGTGACAAGGCTGGTGGACATTTTCCAGGGCATTTTCTGACCTTATCTCCTTCCCTTCTCCTCTCTGCCTTACTCAGTTCCTGCCCCACTATCCTCCTTGTTTTCAAATACACCAGTGGCCTTTGCACCTGCTGTACTCTCTGCCTAGAATGCCCTTCCCCTAAATATCTGCATGGCTAATTCCCCAACCTCCTTAAGATTTTGACTTAAAACTCACCTGTTAGTGAGACCTTGCTTGACCACCCTATTTAAAATTGCCACACATGCCCCACCCAAGCACTCCACATAAGCTTTCCATTGTTTATTTTCTTCATAGCACTTAACACTAAGTGGCAAACGATATATTTGCTTGCTTACTTGTTTAGTGTCTCCTTCTCTCCCCTCACTAATGTAAAATCTGAAGATACAGAATTTTTGAATTTATTTTATTTATTGCTGTATCCCCAGCAACTAGAATAGTCTCTGCTACCTAGTAGGAATCCAATATAGTTGTTGAACAAATGTCAAAAGTAGCGATTGAGCCTAAACAGAAGGTTTGTTGCTCATATTATAATTCCATATCTGGACGGGAGATTTAAGGAAAAGGAAAATATTGGAAACTCATGGGTGAAGAATGAAGCAAAACTAACTATTTTTTTAGAAAATTGACATTTAATGATTGCACATATTTATAGGGTACAGATATTTTGATTCCCATGCATATAAAGTATAATGATTAAATCAGGGTAATTAGCATATCCATCATCTCAAATATTTATCATTTCTTAGTGTTGGGAATATTCAAAATCTTCTCTTCTAGCTATTTGAAATATATTCTATAATAAAGTACTGCTAACTCTAGTTACCATTCAGTGCTATGGAACATTAGAACTTACTACTCCCGTTTAGCTACAATTCTGTGTTGGTTAACCAACCTCTCCCTATCCCCCTGACCCTATAATTATCTTTGATAATTTGTTTTCTTTCCAATCATGATAAACGGTAATAATAATAACCATCCGTTATGGAGTACAGATGAAGTGCCCGGCATTTTCCATAACAATCAATTTACCTCTCATTGCTTTTGTTGCAGTGTATTCTTTACCTAGAATAGGGCCTGGCATATTGTGGGCACTCAGGCGTTAGCTGAATAGGTGAATGAATGAATGGTCACAGGTTTCAGTTAATGAGGAAATTGTTTGCTCTTAAGTAAGGAAGGCACTTTATATGCTATAATATTAACCATGTTTCTATATCATCTCCATATCTGCAAGGTGCTTTTATCATCACCTGCATTCGCATGTGGGCACCGCTCCAACCAGATGTATTCATTGTCATCCACACATTTTATGCACAAAGAAACAAACTAAAGAGAAGGAAAGGCTCGTTTAAGGTTACACGACTTCTTAGTGACAGCGTCTACAACTTTTTTCTAGCAAGACAATCCTTAACAGAAAGTGTGGCATATTTTAAATGTTTACACCTGAAAAATTAAAATATTTACACAAAAGCGCAACACAGAAAACTCAAGCTATATACAAAATAATCAATCCTTATGTATCTCGAATGTTTAGAAAAGGCACACCTGTTTAAGGTTTATGAAGTCAGTGCCTCTATGTGAGTCTACATTGAACCTCATTTGAAGATAATGTCAAAAGCCTACATTTGAGGCCTTTTTACAATTGAAGTATAATTGCATGCAATAAAATGCACACATCTTAGGTTTACAGTCTGATGACTTTTGACAAATGTTACACCCAAGTAACCAAGGTCCCAATCAAGACTTAAATAGTTGCCATCACTCTGACAACTTTCTTCATGTCCTTTCCCAGTCTGTCCACCCACCCCTGCCTCCCAAAGGGAACATCTATTCTGATTTCTATTCCCATAGACTAGGTTGCCTGATCTTGAACTTCATAGAAATGGACTCATAGATTAAGTTCTCTTTTGTACCAACTTCTTGCACTCAATGCATAGTATTGTATAAACAGCACTTATTTAAACGGCTGTACTCTGTTTTAATATTTACAGATTAGAGGATATGTATCACATTATTATTTGAAGTAAGTCAATATTTATTTAATTAAAAATAATATTAAGTTAATCATAGTATAGGTGGTGTGCAGATGATGATGAGAGACTGGTGTTTGCAGAATGCTGAATTCTGGCATGGAATTTAAGAGCACAGACCCCTGGATCTCAGCCAGTCACTAGCTACAACAAAGCCTCAGTTTTCTCACTTGCAAAATGGAGATGGTCTTACAAATTCTCCTAAGATTGCTGTGAGAATCAAATAATGTAATATGTTTCAAGCTTTTAACTCCATGTTTAGCACAGGCCAATGGCTCAATATACAGAAGTTCTCATTAGATTCAGGATGATAAGTGGTTAAATAATCAGGATTTTCTTTTTGGCCTTAGACTTGGAACCACTAGTACAACAACTACACACTACTACTTTCTTGGCTACCTCCTCCTGCTTCCTGTTGAGATGAGCTCACAGTGCCCTCCACTGGAAAACCAGAGGGGCACTAGAAGAAATGGTCACTCCAGTGCTTTCCAGGGATACAGAAATTCCAATTTTGTCAAATTGTAGGCATTATTTTCACACCCAAGCTGTGAATTAAGGAGATACTTGTGTGTAATATATTTTCCTAGTGTTTTACTGCCTAAGTCAAATTTCCCATACTGGCTGGAAGCTGGAAATTAGGCCCTCTCCTCCATTCCCTTTATACCTGGAATTTCTCTCTCAGCTGTTCTCCTGTTCATTTTCTCACCTCTAATGCCTTAAATCTGAGTCTTGCTATCTGGAATTATGTAAAAGCCTCTCTGTCTCTAATCTTAATCTGCCCACTCATCTTCCCCACTGCAACAGTCTGGACTTTCAAAATGCAAAACTCACTGGGCCCATCCTCTTTCGAGGCTCATGTCATGGTCCCAGAAAGAAGCATGTCTACATGTGGTACCCAAAGGCTTGGAGGGGCTTTCTCTTTGGACTCCTCTCCCACCACTCTGACCCCTGGAACTTCAAACTCCATTCCACACTCCATCAACATCCAACTACTCAGGGCTTCTTTCACCTCTTAGATTTTTTTCTAAGTAAAATCTATCATTTATTAGATTCTTATTATGTATCATGAGATAGATTAAATATGGCTGCAAATTCTTTGACATTGAGAGGTGAGATCTATGCCCCCCTCATTGAATTGAGAGAGAAACGGGTGATAGGTAATTGCTTTGACGAATAGTTTATGGCAGAAGTGATGATTCTACTCCCTGTCTCTTGGAATGCTCATCTTGGTACAAGCCAAACACCATATGAGGAGTCCAGCTACCCAACACCACTATGCTGTGAGGAAGCACAAGCCACAGGGAGAAGACCTGGTGGATGAGATGTCCTCTGGAGAAAAACAAGCACATATGAATGAACCTCCGACCCTAATTTCCTCAGCTAACTCCACACAGATTGCAGGTGAACCGCCCAGCTGAGCCCTTTCCAATTCTTGACCTACACAGTCATGTGCAAGATGAAATGACTGGTTTAAACTGCTAAGTTCTGCATTTGTTCATCATGCAGTAATAAGTAATTAGACCAAATTCAAGAGCATCAAATGAGTTCTGGCACCACCCCTTATTAGTTCCGTGAGCTTAGATCTCAATTCTTCACCTGTAAAATGGGGATAATCCCCAGGTTCATAAAAGAGGAAATTGAGGCACAAAAAGGCCTAGTGATTTTTTTCAAGGCTATACAGCTAATGAAGAAGCAGATCTGGGAAAACCTTTCATCTGCCTGATTTCAAAGCCTGGCTAATATTTCTCCATTCTCACTACCTTTGAAATCTAAGCCTCAGTTTTCCCATCTGTAGAACAGGAATGCTAAGAGTACCTTCCTTACAGGATTATGGTGTGCATTAAAACATACACACACACACACACACACACACACACACACACAGTGCTTAGTGAGGCATATAGTAAGCACACAGTAAACACCCACAATTATTATTATTTTATTATCCCCCCTGCTGGGGCTGACAGGGAACATCCATCCGTGCCCACCTGCCTGCATTCTCCAGGTCTCTAACTTGCAGGAAACCTCATCAGGGAGGCATCTTTATTAACTGAACAACCCAGAGCATGACTTCTTAATATTTAGTGAATTCCCAAGGCTCTGGGAGAGCAATATGAGAAATATCCTGTAAAAATCTATTAAGGTTAATAAAATACCACCCGACTGGTTGGCCATTACCAGCAATTAAAGTTTTCAAGCAGGTCAAATGACTCTTTTTCCAATGATTTGCGTGGCTTCCTTTTCTGTTCACCTTTTTTTTCATTTTTATGGAAAGATGTATTCTTTTTCTGTTTAAGGCCCTGGACCTCGGCCTGTCCTCCCTCCCAATTCCAACCAGTGGTTTCAGACGCTAACTAGGTGTTTATATTCCCTGCTCATCCATCATATGTATGTGAACGCCAAGCTCCAAATGATAGCTGAGAAATTCAAAGGTGGCTGCCAAAAAAGGAGACCCTCTGAAAGGGAGCTCTCCTTCCTTTTCTGAGCTTCTCATGGCCAGGGGTGGTGAATGGGGGAGGGAGGGAAGGAAATGCTCCCTCCTCTTCCTTTTCTGATGGGAGGAGAAAAGAGAATTCACAGTACCATGGTGGTTAATACCTGCCAATTCCTGCACTACACACCTTCCCATGTGTCCCTTATAAAATCTTCACAGTAAGACAGAATGGCTTTGTGGTCTCATTTGCCAGATTGAAAAATAGAGGCTCAGAGAAATGAAGCCATTTGCCAAGGGTCACATAGCTAGCCAGGGTTGTAGGAGCGGGGAGTCAGGATCAGAACTGAGGTGTTTAAGGTCTCAAAGCCTCCAGCGGTCATTAATTTTCCTTGCTCTTCTTGGGAGCTGGTTCCAGAACAGACACACTGGTGAAGGGCTTTGGACTTCAGACAAGCCAAGGTTCAAACATCACTTCTGCCACTTACCAGCCTTCTGGCCATCTGACTTCACCCCTCTGAGACAGTTCCCTCATCAACAAAATGAACACTGATGCTTAAGGGTGATTGTGAGAACTGAATAAAATGATACAAGGTTTGTAAAGAACCTTTCAAATACTACTGCTGCATAGAGAGTGACTAAAACATAGTAGCTATGGTAACCCTGCTGGCCTACACATTTTCTTTCCAGATCTTTCCTCTTTCTGATATCCTGGCCTGCCGTTGGTGGCCAAACTAAGCCAAGTGATGTCTGAGGTCTTGCTGAGTTACGGGCGAGTCTCATGGCTTTCCCAAGCTCCAGCTAGTAGTAGGCTCAAATGTAGTTGGCCATGGGTGTGTATTTTGGTACACTCAAGTGCTGAATTTGCTAGTATCCTCCAAATCCATCCATGCTTAGAATAGCAGAGCTGGAATGGACCCCCTGGCTGATTTACCATGGGATTCATTGGTTTCTGTAACAGGGGAAGACAGGCTATGAAGTATTGTGCAGAAAATTTTTACTATTTCAGTCTGGTAGTGACACATGCTATTTGCTAATATTTCTTTAGTCATAACCTGTCACTCAGCTTTTCCTAGTTGCAAAGAGGCTGCAAAGTGTAGTCTCGTTTGCTTAGGAAAAAAAAAGGAGAACTAGCCACTGGTAATAATGATATCTACCATAGTGCCCAATTAATATTTGTTAATAAAAGATTAATAACAGGTGAAATTTTCAAGCTCTTACTATGCCCCACATATTGTGCTAAATGGGTCATTTATCCATGATCTCCTTTAATACTTGTAGAAACCCTATGAGGTAGGCACGGCTATGATTCCTGTTTTACAGATGAGCAATTGAAGGCACAGGGAAGCAAAGTCGATTGCTCAAGTTCACATGGATAAAAGTAGAGGAACTAGACTTCAAATCCAGGCTGTTAGATCCCAGAGCCTGCCCTTCCAATAGCAAGTTACCCACACTAACTACTGGGCAGGCAAATCAGCTACTCACTAGACTATGAGGCAGAAAGCCACAAGCTCAAAAGAGATTAGGCAAGCAGTGGCTAAGCAGTATGGATAAAGAAGAACTTATCAATCAGATAAATGAGAGGAGTATATTTAGATTGAGAATGTCTGCTCCGTGAGGACAGGGGTCTTGCCTTGCTCACTGCTGTATCTCCAGTGCCTTGGACAGTGTCTGGCACATAATATACACTCATTAAATTCTTGCTCAATGAAAGTGCAAATGAAATGAGCCACGATATAGCATAAGCTTTTTTACGATCTGGGCTGCAATTGTCAGCAAGAGAAAGGGGAGAGTCAATCATATCCAAGAAGGGGGCAAGGGAAAGTCTTCTTTGAACAGAAACAATTTGCAAGAATGCCCATCTCACATTCTGGGAGGGCATGTAGGGGCATTCATATTTCTGGGCTGGCATCTTTCTGAGAAACCCACAAGCTGGAAGAAAGCAAGTCAGACAGACCCTGATAGCATCCTTCTCTAAAGGTTCAGGTTTTGAGGAGCACCCAGCTGTTTCTCACTGCAAGGGAGCTGTGTGTCTGCCCCATCAGCATCCTCCTGTTCGGGAGACAGGAACAAATGAACAAATGTGGAGGGCGGACATGAGCACATGTCATGCTTGCAAAGCAATCGCTGGAGGGGCACTGGGACAGGAGACCAGCATTTTATCTCAGTTAAATCCCACTGAGTTTCCCAGATTAGAAAGAAGGCTTAATTTCCTTCACAGAGTTTGTTTTTGTAAGTTTGCCTTCTCTGTCCCTGAAGCTCTGTAATAATAAATAGTAATAAAAGAAGGAGGATGGGAGTGACTCTCTCTCTCCTCCCTTTTTTTTTTAACAAGGGAATTTTACAACATCCTTTTAAAATATGATCTGGTAATTGGGTCACTGGTCTTTGAGATTCTTCCCAGGAAAATAAGTTGTTTTCATGTTGGTGTCTTGGTGCACAATCCTCTCTTGGCAGGTCTTCCACAGATGATGTAAAAGACAATAAATGTGTCCAAAGCCCACGCACACCATCTTTTGAGCTGCATTTCTGAGACTCATGGAACCTTCATACCTGCAGACCTTGAGGGTCTGGTCCCGACTGCATCACACCCAGTGCCTGGACACTAACCTTTGGTCTAAGCTCTAAGCTGTTCTCTTTGCTAGAAAGTCACCATTTCTGTCTCTGTACATGTCACCTGCCAAAATCATTACCAATCTTCAATATGTGGCTCAGCTGCCACCTGTGTAGCGCAGGGCAGGGCACAAAATAGGCGTTCAACTAGATCCTGGCTAAACTGAGGTGGCAGAACTGAAAACCTTGAACTTGAAGACCTAAGCTCTTGCCACCACTCCACACTGCAGAGGACTAAAAGAGAGTGAAACAAAAGCTTGATGGTGGCCTTCCCATGATGTCAGCTAACACCACTGAGTCCCAAGTGCCAGACACTGTCCTAAGTGTTTTACATGGACAAATTTATTTAGCATAGGGTGATCCTATGTTCCAGGTTGCTTGGGGCAACCCCAGGTTATACTCGGTGTCCTAGAGCAATTATCAACAATGTCGTCTTCCACTCTCAAAATTCTCCTGGTTCATGAGATATATCACAGGTTCACCTAGTTTAATCCTCGCAACAGCCCTGCGAGGTAGGAGGTAGGGACTATGATGAGCCCCATTTTACAAGTGAGAAGACTGGTGTTCAGAAGCTCTGGTGTTCAGAGAAGTGCAGTGGCTGGCCTAAAGTCATACAGCTAGTAAGAGGTGGAGCTGAGATGTGAATCCAGACAGACTGGATCCATATCACTGAAGGTAGAATAAGGGGAAATATTCTTCATCATGGAGAATTCAAGCAGAGAGGGTGTCATTAAAAGCAGGGAAACATTTGGGCAATCTGATGTGACTTATAGGTCAGGGTGGGATTTGGTCCACTGATATATTAATTTAATATGTATTTATTGAGTGTGAGTGTGTCTGGGCACAGAGTCATGAGTCACACACACACACACACACACACGTGCGCTTTCTGCTCTCAAGGAGTGTGAAGTCTGGTGGGGAAAACAGATGTGGAATCCCCCCAAACACCATCAGCAGAGCTTTCTCCCGTACCACTCTCAGTTTACTCTAAAAGAGAGGTTCAAACTGGCTGTTTTCTGGACAGATCCAAGACATGTGAAGCCTACAGAATCATCTAAAAAAACATAAAGAAAGAGTTTTTGGCAACAGTAAAAATCAAGAGATTTCACATCGAGAAAAAAAAGCACCCACATTTCTGATTTCTCTTGAGGGAAAAAAGAAGAACCTGGTAGATGTGATAATATCTGCCCCACCTTCTTCCGCCGCAGGAATTGATTGAATGAAGTAGCAACTCCCCTCTTTAAATGAGAAATACACTCTGGAGCTCACCAGAGGCCCCATCTGGGCCACATTAATCATTTATATCACCTTCTTGGCTCCGAAAGGCATTCGAGTTTACAATTCCTGCTATACATGTAGCTTCTTCCTTACGTTTCCTTATGGACTCTTCTTTAAAATGTTTTAAATATACTTATTTCCTGAGTTTCTTACTTATTTTTTAACATGTTGAATTGTATGTATTTTTTTTTAAACAACAACAACAACCAAATAGCTTTCTGGGTGCTGCAACAGCCTCAAGTGATGTCCATGGCAGACATTGCTAATCGATCATGACCCTCCGAGCGAGGGGGGCCGCCATTGTTTTCCCACACAGCTGCGTGCAGCCACTACTAATCAATCAGAACTGGCATGTACAATGAAACTCATTTGTTCTTCTAAATTTTTATCTATTTAAACTCCTTAAAGGCTGAGGAGGCATTTTGTTCTTTTATTACTCGCACCCCGTCCCCCAAGGTGGGTGTAGTGCTGAGACCGTCCCAATGCAGGGGCGAATGAAGCGTCGGAGCCCATCTGTCTGCCCACGGGGGTCTCCCAGAAAACAGCTCCAGGAAAGAGTGTCGGCCCCTCTCTCCTTTTTTGCCCCCCCCCCCCCCCCCCCCCCCCCCCCCCCCCCCCGCTGCTCCATCTTGCAAAAAAGGAAAAAAAGAACAATGCAAAGCCAGGCAAACGCTCATTAGTTCACTTGACCTTCCAAAGGAAAATTAATTCCAACTTCACACCTCCTGGCTGTGTTGCTCCGCTTTGTCAACACGTCGGCATCATTAGAGAGGAGGTGACATGGCTCGCGGGGACAAAGCGTCTGCCACCTCCCGCGCTGGGCTGCGTGAGCAGAAACCGGCGGGAAGCGCGCAGAGGCGCCCGTCCTGTCAGCTTTTCGCTGCGGATTAGGCTCCCTTGTGTCGGCTCTGGAAATCGTTGTCACCGCAGAGCTGCCCCGAGGAGTCTCACCAGGCCCCCCGACGGCGCAGGCCTGCAGAGGGGCGGCCAGCCCGGGGGCCCGAGCTGGGAGGCTGGCAGGCCGCGTGTGCACGCAGGCGTGTGTCTGCATGTGGCTGTGTGTCCGTGCATGTGACTGCAGGCATTAGCGAGTGTGTTGTGTGTGTGTAAATGTGGGCAACCGGCAGAGTACATGTGAGGCCTCGGACTGGGCCAGCATGTGTATGTGCAAGCGAATATATATGCATGCATACATGTGCGTATTTGTGTAAGCGTGTGAGTGAGCACGTATAGGTGCACATGTGTACAAATACATATACATGGGGGGCTGAGGGTATGCTTGTGTATTTGTGTCTGTGAGTGTGCATCTCGGGGCATGTATGTGCCATTGCAAGCATTTGTATGTATATATGATTTTCCATGTGCACATGTGTGTATAGATCTACATAAGGTAGCTCCTGGGCATGTATTTCAGGATGTGTGTGCTCATGTAAGTGTGTCATTGTGAAGTGTTTGGGAGCGTGTGCGCATGTGTGTGCACAGTGTGTGAGTGTACTTTGTAGGTGTACATGTCCACAGGTACATATATGTGAGGTTGTTTTTAGTGCCTTTATCCTCCCCAAAATATCTCGGGGCATACCTGGGCACCAGTAAATCATAGACACCAAACTCCCATTCCTTTTTTAAATGACCTTGATGGTTGATATGTTATAAATTAAGGTAGTTATTATGACAAAACCCAGAACCTTTTGGACTTCTGGACTCCTATTATTTTGGTTTTAAATGATCATTTTGAGGGTTATGAGAATTGGAGGCGGAAGAGAGAGAGGAGAGCGAGGAGTGGGAGGAGGAGGAAGGAGGAGAGGGAGGAAGGGAAGGGGGGGAGGAGGAGGGAGGGGGAGGAGGAGGAGGAGGGAAAGAAGCGCAGTGGTAGCCGATGCAGAAGAAGATGATGATGATGAAAATGACAATGATGTGACGAAGATCAGGATGCTGATGTTTCTGAGGGACGCCCATTTCAGAGTTCTAGCTAACACAGGCTGCTGGAAGTTGCCGCCTCCTCCCCACCATGCCCTAACCTACAGTGCACGCCTGCCCTCTGCCCCATCCCCGGCTTGATTGGGAGCCCCCAACAGCAGTCCCAGAGTTCTGGGTCAGAGGAGGGTAGCCGGGCTTGGAGAGCTGTGCCCCGAGGTGGAGACGGGCGTCTCAGAGCAGCTAGTGAATGATTGACTCGCGTGGCTGGCAGAGGAAATTGCTGATCCCCTATCACCAAGCCCGGGAGGTGGGGACGGGGCCCCTTGACACAGGCTTACCCTGGAGTGGAAAGTACAGTAAATATTTCTCACTTCTTCCTTTCTCCAGGAAAGCCATGGAGATGATCATCGAACTAACTCTCGTGTACTGAAAAACTGCCATTTGCCGGGTGCCGGGCTCAGCTTTTACATGCCTTTTAATCCGCACTTGAACACTATGAGGACGTTATTTTTACTACATGGAACCTTATGAAATCACTGATGTTCAAACATTTTTAAAGTATGAAAATGGCACGCTCGTATGAGTCAACCTATGAGTAGTAGTAGTCGAATTCCAGAGAGGTGAAATAATTCACCCAAAGTTACCCAGCTGCAGCGTCGGGATAAAGTCCTCACCGTGATTGGGAAGCTGGCATGTTCCGGACGCTCATTACCTCCCCAGCTTCAATTCACAGCCGCTTTCCTCCCTCCCCTTCTCTGAGCCTCAGTTTCCTCCCTTGTAAACTGAGGATGATAAGCATAAACTAAAGCTGCCATTTATTAAACATTTATTAATTGTATGCACTGGGCACAATGCTAAGTACTCAGCCCTTCGTCACCTAGTTTTCTGCTCCCAGCCCCTTTTGGATGTGGGAGTCATTCAGAGCTTCATCCTTCCAACCAAGCAGAGGTGTGCACAGGTCTGAGCTCATGGCAGGCGCCCAGTTACTGTTGCTCATATGACCCTCTTCCTGCAGCGTGTGACGTGGAAGGACGCAAAAGCTTACCCTGACCCTCTTCCTGCAGCGTGTGACGTGGAAAGATGCAAAAGCTTATCCCACACCTTAGAGTTATTCTGATCACTTCTTTTTGTATTGCTGGTCCTTTGGCAAGATCATTCACACACTAACCATTTACTGAACACCTACCATCGCCAGTTCCTGTCCGAGGTGAATCTGGCAGCCGTGATCTCACTTTGCTCACATTTTGCACACTCCTGTGTCTTTGAGTCATTGAGGACTGCAGCCTGAGACATGCACCGTATAAGCCACTTTTCTACCGGAAGCTAGTCCGGCTCCAGGCGTGTGATTGGTGCTTAAATGGTTGAATTAGATTAAATCGCACTGAGAACAATTGCACTGAGTTGCCCTGAAACACGCCTGGAGAGTGAGAAAGAACGCAGGTGGGGATGGGGGTGCTGAGAAGACGCGCTCTGACCCCAAGTATCCTGCTAAGCTCACGGCTAGGCACACCGTAGGCACGTTGCAGGCACTCAGAAAACATTTGTCAGGTGGAAGGGAATTGGAACACAGAAGTTCAACTTGGCATGTTCATTCACATTTATTCCCAAGTCTGGCTCGGGTTTGGATGGGGGGAAAGGTAGGGCCTATTTTTATTTGCTGTCGGTTCGGTTTGATTTTCACTGTATCGACTTCCCTGGAAGGGAAGGGGCCCCTCAGGTGAACGGCGAGGAACCCCAGATCAGGCCTGGCTTATATTCTCATAACTTTCTCATATTACCAGCTCTGGATACCACGGCACAGGCCGCCTCATTGTGTAAAAGTCCCCCAAGAATCCTGGTGGACCCTCCGACCATCCTAACTCCCCCCAACACAAACCCCCCGCCCCAAGCATAACAGCCAGGAATTCCCTGAAGCGAGTGACCCCAAGCACACAAAAGGTGCACAAAGGCAAAAAAAATTAATAGCTTTCCTTCATTTTGCACAACGCCCTCGATGCAACGCCATAAAGCATTTGATTTAGGATATTAAATGCCGCTGGTGATGAGAACGTCATGTAAGATTTGCTTTGCGACTTCTTTCTTCTCAAACTGTCATTAAAAATGATTTATAGGTGAGCCCAAGTCTAAGAAACAACATGATTAGAATTGAGGGTTTGGGGAGGGCCTGGGGGAGATCGGGTTTCCAGGGCAGCCTTGGCCCCACTATCGGAGTCTCAGAGTCGGAAGAGGCTGAGTGTGAGACTCTGTGGTTAACTGTTTCAAAGGTAAGTGCACGCGGAAGAAACACGTGTTCCTTGCCGAGATGAAAACAATGAGGCCTTGTCGGACATTTAAACTGTTTAAATCCAAAAGGTGGGTTCCGGAGAGCCAGGCCGGAGAACGCTTCTTCTGCTGTTCAAAGCAAACTTTGTTCAACACCAGACTGGCCTGGTTCAAACTAGACTTGAAATCGGGGGACGCTGTCAGATTTTAAAATAATAAGGACATAAAGGCTTAATCCATATTTTACCTCTGTTATATGCCTGGCACTTGGGGCAGCCACCCCAGGAGTCAAATACTGTTGGTATCATTCCTGTTTGACACATGAGGAAACTGAGGCTCAGAGAAGTACAGTGTCTTGCTTGTTGTCACACAGCCAAAGTGAGGGGTGGAGCCAGGCAGGATTTGAACCTGGGCAGCTGGGCTCCAGAGCCCACAGGCTTAACCCACTACCCTCCACTGGGTCACGAGACTTCTAATTTAAAGTGACTCTAATTATCCTCCTACCTCATCTTGCCCAAATTCCCCCGGATCCCCGCCAAGAAAGCTGCCATTAATTAAGCACCCACTATGGGCCGCGTACTCTTCACAGTGCTTGCTATATCTTATGCTTAATCCTCATCTACAAGCCTGCAAGACTGAAGATGTATTTTACTAATGCAGCAGAAAATCAAGGCCTAAGGTCGCACAGCTAGTAAGTGGCTAAACAAGAAATGGAACCAAGTTGGCCTGATTCTAAAACAAAGGTGCTTAAAACGAAACCGTATTATGCAAAACTACACCCAAGCAACTTTTTGGGGTTCTGAGAGCAAGCACAGTGCTGCGGATCAGAGTCTTTTGGAACCCATACGAGGGTTTAGACGTTAGGGTTGGCAGAGGGTTGGGGGGAGCTCTGGGGTCTGACCACTTTGGGGTCTGGGCAGCCTCTGCCTGTTGGAGCGTGGAGGGTGCGCTGCTCTGGGTGAGCTGGTTGTCTGAGGTCAGCATCCTCTATCATTATGGTCTATCCTCTATTATAGAAAAGAGGGAAGGAGGGAGAGAGAGAGGGAGGAAGAAAGAGAAGAGAAAAAGGAAGAGAGGGAAGGGAAGCAGGAAGAGAGGGCAGAAAAGGGGAGAAGGAAGGAAGGGAGGGAGATTTTGCAAATTTTCTATAGGTTATAAAGTCCTTTGAAAACGTTTGCGACTGATTGATCCACACCAACTGGGGTTTTAGGAAATGGCCCCTACAAACAGTTGCCCTAGTTTTGTATGGACTCACTTTAGCAACAAAGGTCTTAAAAGGAATAATCTGTTTGGATTTATTCCTGGGCTTCTATTCTGTTCCATTGGTCTATGTTTCTGTTTTTAATTTTCAACAAGGGCACCAAGAGGACACAGGGAGGAACAGATAGTCTCTTCCATAAATGGTGCTTGGAAAACTGGATTTCCACATGCAAAAGAATGAAGTTGGACCCTTATCTTACACCATAAACAAAAACCAACTCAAAATAGGTAAAATATCTAAATGTAACAACCCTTAAAACTTGGAGAAAAAGACGTAGGGGAAGAGCACCTCGATATTGGCCTTGGCAATGATGTTTTTGGATATCACACCACAAGTGCAGTCTACAAAAATGAAATAAATAAATGGGACTACATCAAACTAAAAAGCTTTAACATAGCAAAGGAAATAAGCAACAAAATGAAAAGGCAACCTACAGACTGGGGAAAAAATAAATTGCAAGCCACATACATAAGAAGTTAATATCCAAAATGGATCAAGAATTCTTAAAACCCAATAGCAGAAAAGCAAATAACCCAACTAAAAAATGCGCAAAGGACCCAAACATACATTTCTCCGAAGAAGACATAGAAATGATTAACGAGTATATAAAAAAAGGGCTCAGCATCACTAATTATAAGGGAAATGCAAATTAAAACCATTATGAAATATCACCTCACACTTGTAAGCATGACTATAATAAAGAAGATGAGAGATAAGTGTTGGCAAGGTTATGTAGAAAAAGGAACCCTGGCACACTGTTGGTGGGAATATAGATTGGTAAGCCATTATGGAAAACAGTGTGGAGGTTCCTAAAGAGATTGAAAATAGAACCACCATATGACCCAGTAATCCCTCCTCTGGGAATGTTCCCAAAGGAGATGAAATCACCCCTTCACAAAGATCCCTGTACTCCGTGTTCATTGTGGCATTATTTACAACAGCCAAGACATGGAAACAACATGCCCGTCAATGGATGAATGGACAAAGAAAATAGGATATATATTTTTTCATTATATAAATATAAATTTTCATAATACAAAATAAAATATTATTTAGCCTTAAAAAAGAAGGAGATTTTGCCATTTGTCACAGCATGGGTGGACCCGGAGAACATTATACCAAGTGAAGTAAGCCGGACAAAGAAAGAAAAATATTGCATGCTTTCACTTATAAGGAGGATTTTTTTAAAATAAAAAAAGCTCAAATACAGAGAGAGAATGAAACAATGGTTACAGTGGGTGGGTTCAGGAGGAAATGGGAAGATGTAGGCCAAAGAAGACAAATTAGTAGACATGTGGGATGAACAAGTCTAGAGATATAATGTACAACATGAGGACTCAAGTTAATAAAATTGTATTTTATTAGGGATGTTTGTTAAATAAAATTTTACATGCTCTTGTTGCAAAAAAAGTACCTGTGAGATGACAGATACACAAATCTACCTCACTAGTGTAACCATTTTACCATCTATATGGATTTCACAATATCATATTGTGAACCTCAAATATACACAATAAAATGTATTTTTTAAAAAAGGGATTAATTTTTATACACACCACGCCCACCCCATGCTTCCCTATCTGATGTAGATGTGTGTCTCTCCTGTGAATTGTAGGTGTCACAAAGGCAGGGACAGGTCTGTCATGTTCCTGCTGGATCTCCAGAACCCAACATATACAAGTCTTGGGAATTATTTGCTGAATGAGCAGGATAAATAGGGATGATGAAAGAAGGAAATGTTAGAAAAAAGGCAAGAGAAAAAGAAGAGTAAAACAATTCAGCTGAGATTGCAAACTGGAGACTCTGGCCATAGGCTTGTTTGGTGTCATCGGGGCAGTGTTTCAATAAGTCACCATAAGTTTGGTTGTGCTGCAGTAACAAATAGCTCCTGCATGTTAGAAGTGTAAATAGAGAACATTTATGTCTTGATCATGCTACGTGTTCATTGTGTTTCCGCTGCTGGGGTCAGTGGGGTTGCTTGGTCCCTTTGTTAGTATAATAACCCAGGGGCCAAGCTGGAGGTCTTTCTCCCCATGTGCTTCCATAGTGCAAAAGGCAAGGAGAACAGTCCGGGTGTATGACACACTGGCTTTTATAGTTTCCCCGGGAAGCGATGAGGTCACCGCTGCTGACGCTTTATTGGCCAAAGCAAGTCACGTGGCTATGCTTAACTTCAAAGAAACAAGGAAAAGGTGATTCTACCTTGCTTCTTGGCAGGGGCAGTTCTGGAAATATTCTGAAAATATCAGTAAATAGCACCAATAAACACTAAATGTGTTTACTTAGTTGCAAATACCTTATCACCAAATACTTTATATAATATAGATATCTGGCTTCTTTGCACAGAACTGGGAGATCTGGTGACACTGCCCCGCTGGCACCGAGTAGCAGCTGCCCTTCGGAAGAAACACACACCCACGAGTTTGCTACTGGTCACACCTGGCCCGCTTCACTCATTTTGGGTTGGTTCCTGGCTCCTGAGAGCATTTGGTGTGCAGACTCCTGGTTTAAAAGGATGAAAGTCGCCACCGCGCGCTGGCTCAGGCATTTCGTTCCCAACACCAGATGCACTTGTAATCTGTTCCCATCCCAGAGATGAGTAACGCTAATGCCCTAGGAGTGCCTTGTGCAGGCCCAGGATCAGGTCCCCCGGCCGGAACACTCAGGCTCGTTGGCAACAGTGGGATCGTATAAGCCCACCAAGGGAGGATTGAAGGGATTCGCGACGTGAGGGGGAGGGGCTGTGAGCATGTAGGGGGAACCGCAGAGCCCCTGCCCCTGGCGAGGGATGCCCAGGCCAGCGGGGGTGAAGGCAGGCAGCTGCTTCTCCCGGGGAGTCTCCTGTTTCATTTGAGCTGCCACTGCCCACACAATTCCTCTGGATTCACAGCGTCTCTGTCTGGAAGAGGCGTGGGAACCTGCCTATGCCACCAGCAGCTTGGGCTGAGGTGACGTTTAGTTCTCAAGGGTGACCTAAGCCCAGCAAGGTGCGGAAGGACTCTGGCGGGGAGGTCTAAGGTTGCGCTCACCAAAAGCAAGTGCATCAGTCAGGATAGGGTACATTCTCTTGCAGTAACAAACAACCCCAGAATCTCTGCGACTGTAAACAGCTAGAGATTATTCTCACACACTGTGCTGACGCAGACTATAAGTCAGTCGTGAGTTTTCAGAGTGGCTCTACTCGGATGCCTAGGGTAACAGATAAGCCGCCATCTTCAAAATTGTCCGTCTTCACCCTAGAGCAAGAGAGCACTGCAGGGGCTCACATCGGTAATCTGACGCTCTTACCCGGAAGTGACACGTCCCTTTCACACTCTACTCATGTTCTGAAACTGGTCACATGCTCCTGTCCAGTATCAAGGGGCCAGGAATTGCAGAGAAAGCAAAAATATTTGGTGAACAAAATTAGTGCATGACTGCCACATTGCAATCAGAATCTATTGCTTTTATAAACCCACCCTATGCAGACTCCGTTAGATGGGGGCTTCATTGTCATCAGTAATTCAATGCATCAATCTTCAAGGCCCAGGGCCTTTGCACTTGCTGTTCCCTTTGCCTAGAACACCAGTCCTTCTGCTCTCTGGTTTGCTTCTTTTCAGTTCACCTGCCATCACGACGTACAGGCCTTCCTGGACCACCCTCTCTAATGTGACCCCCCACTCTCCAGTCATTCTATAGTGTATCATTTAAAAAAAAAATCCTTCCTTTTATCACTATCTAGAATGATCTTTTTTAAAAAAAAAAAAAGTACACGTTTGCGTTTATATGTATTTATTGTCTTTGTTCAGTCTCCCACTCCAAATGCCCACACCATCAGAGCAGGCACCATCGATCATCTGCATGGCTAAATTCTTAACACCTTGGACACTGACTAGCACTTAGTAAGTGCTCAGTAAATTGGTATGACAAATACATGAAATAAATGTGTTCACTAAGTACACATGAACGAATATGTCAATGGTACAGCTGGTTTAATGCATACCACGTGCAGCTGGAAATCCTACGCCACCACCATCCCACACCCGTCTGGCCAGGTGGGCGCCAGGATCAGTACCATTTTGCAGAGGAGAAGACTGAAGCTCAAAGAGGTGAAAAAAAATTGCCTGAAGTCAGAACTAGGAAGTGGCAGAGTCAATTTTTAAACCAGGGTTTGCCAAAGCATGTGCCACTTCTACTGGGCTACGCTGGCCCTCCAAGGGTAGCTATTGATAAGGCCTGGGTGTGAGGCGTGGGGATGGGTGCTAAGGGGAGGGGACAAGTGCTAATTCATGGTCTTTGTCTTCTCCAAAGAATCCCGCTTCACTAGTCTAGGGTTTCAGTGATCCCATGTATTTAATATTTGATTTATAGGTTGTAGTGGGTTGAATGGTGGCCCCCCAAAAAAGATACGCTCACAGACTAATCCTGAGAATCTATTTGGAGAAAGGGTCTTTGCAGATGTAATTAGTTTAGGATCTCAAGATGAGATCATCCTGGCTCGCCCAGGTGAACCTTAAATTCAGTGACAAGTATCCTTATAAGAAACAGAAGAGAAGACACAGATGCAGAGGAGAAAGTTAGGTGAAGATGGAGGCAGAGACTAGACTTACATAGCCATAAGGCAAGGAATGTCAGCGGCCTTCAGAAGCCAGAAGAGGAAAGGAAGGATTCTCCCCTGGAGTCTTTGGAAGGAGTGAGCCCCTGGGACACCTTGATTTTTAGACTTCTGGCTTCCAGACCCTCAGAGAATAAATTTCTGCTGTTTTAAGCCACGAAGTTTGTGGCAATTTGTTACAGGGGCCACAGGAAATTAATACACAGGTTCATACCTAAGCCATTTTTTAAGCTGTGTATTATGGTCACTGGATTGGACTTTCCAGCACCCTGCCCACCTCCTTAGCTGCCCCCACCCACTTCAGGCTCACCCTTGTCTGACTTTATATGCCTCCACGCAAGGCCAGAACCTAACCAGGGACTTGGTATCTCCTCACAACACACCCTTTCCTCACCTTCCCAGATGGTTTGTACACACTCCCTCTTAAGAGTCTGTGTTCTCTCTGAGGTCTAGTGCCCTGAGTGACAGTACAGGATACAAGTGAAGTGCAAGGAACTTCATAAACAGAAATTGCCTCAAATGTCAGCTCTGCTACTCACTGGAGTCTCTGTTTCCTCTTCTGTAAAATGGGCACATTAGCAACTTCAAAGGGTAGAGATAAAGCTTATATGGGGAAGTATATTTAAAGCTCCAAATGGAATCCTGGTACTCAATACATGCTAGCAATGTATTATGTAGTATTATGGGACCGATTGGAGAAATATAATTATTGAAAAGCTAAATTAACTCATCCATCTCAATTTAGTTTAATAAACTATGTTGTGAGACCATGGGGATGCATAGCTGGGTAGGATACAAGGTGTTCTCTGGAAAAAATAGATAAAATGTTCATGATAAAATGCAGCTATACTGGCTTAACCAGTGCTGCTAAATGAAGGGTAAGAACCTTTCAAAAATACTCAAATAACCCATTTTGTTGAGGAGGAGAGGTGGGGAGAATCTAGATTAGAATCCAGTTCAGTAAAAGGAAAGGGCCACATCTTAAACTAAGGCCCATAATAAGTATATAGAGAGTAAAAGTACTTCCATGTTCCCGTTCAATAAACCAGATGGCAAGAAATGTGCAATCAAACCTATTACAAGAAGACAGAAGAAACACATTTAAATGGCTGTTTTCATCTATGTGCAGCATGACATTGATGAAAATGTGAATTACAGTTGCTAAAAGGAGGATCTTTCACCAAGAGATGTCTTTGGTTACACGGTTCAACATTCTTATTTTGGTCCAACACTAGAAGAAAGTCTATGTGACATGCTAGTGTCTTGATCAGTCTTTGAAAATTAATGCCTGCACCAAAGGCTGTCAAAAGGCCCTCTTCTTCTCTTGGCCTTTAAAAGAAATATATTAATTTGCACATCATGTCATTTCTCGACATTCCAGCTGCCATCTACCATTCTCCCTTGGAAAAAGAATTCTCCAGAATGCCCACAAGTGTGAGCGTCACTGTCATTTCTCACTGAATTTTTTTTTTTTTTTGTCCCCGGCGGTACATGTCCTGGATGTGTAATATGAATTTAGTGCCTTCTTATTATTATAATAAAACCAGACCTCAACATGTGGCAGCTTCAATTCCAGCAATCCTTCTGCACTATTCAAAGATGTCTTCCACTCTTCCGACTGGTTCGCAAGTGACCCCCAAATCTAATTAACCTGAATTACATCTCTCATCTCCCCAGGGAGAGGATAAGCATGCCACCCCTTCGTCTTCCCCCATTCCTCTTCCTCTCCACAGGCAGGGACAAACTCTCTGGAGAAATCCTTTTCTTGTCTCAGGCATTGCAATCACCAGTTTTCTCAAGCAGAGTTCTGCCTGAAATGATGGGGTGTGTTTTTCATTTGAACTGAGTCCACATCTGGGACTCACTTAACTTGATTTGGGAAGTCCTGTGTTTCTGATCCAAAGAAACAAAACAAAACAAAAAAAAAAAATTGTGAAAATAAGCCTGATTTTTTTCTTGCGGTGTGGATTGATTTTGCTTCCATTAGATTTAGCTTGCAAGGAAAAAAGAAGAGAGGAAGAGAGAGAACAATGAGCACTGAATAGACTTGGCTTCATGACCACCTTTCCTTGTTGGATGACTGGGCCTTGCATATGTGGACTGATTGAATTATTCCACTTCCAGAGGGAGAAGGTAAGGACGAAATCTCCCTCCTGATTGCTGTCCCTTTGGGTTTCCTGCCCAGGAAAAATGGTGCAGGATGAAGGGGAGGCTATTAGAAACCACAAAGAAGCAAAACTAACTCGTATATTTGGATTCAATCTTGGCTGGTTTGAATTACTAGGCCAAATAGTTGGAACTTTACTCTGTAGTACTGGAAAGCCCTTGAAGATACTTGGGTATAGAAAACATGCAATGAATCCTTGCCCCAAACTCCTGTTTACTGTGATATATTGGTGATGGACCCAATTTTAGAAAATTCAAAGATAAAAATCAGATTTACATGTGGGATGTGGGGTGATGTGGAGAGATGATTATTTACATTATTAAAAATTCATTTTTTCCACAGCAATACACTATAATTTTTTAAATAGCTAAACCCTCTACTTAAAATTTTATCTAATTTAAAAAATGAGTGATACATATTTTTATTATAATTATAGTTTTTATAGCTAAACCCTCTACTTAAAATTTTATCTAATTTACAAAAAATGAGTGATATATATATGTATTCTTTTACTATAGCTTTTAATAGCTAAGCCCTCCACTTAAAATTATATCTAATTTTCCAAAAAATGAGTGATACACATTCTTTTAATACACTCTTCTAAACAGCTAAGTTTTTCACATTTCTAAAAGACTTAAAATTTATATTGAATTTTTAAAAAAATCAAGTGATGCATAGTTTTTAAAGGAATTTGCCTAAAATGTGGATGTATCTTTGAGCACAGCAGTTCATACTAACCTTTAATTAAAAGACAAGTGGGGAAACACCTAGTGTGAGAAAAAGAACACACACACTTGTGTGCACACACTTTGGAATATAATTTACCTGAATTGTGCGTAACAAACTTCCCCATCCCCAGAAAATCAGAGAGAGCTTTGGATATGAAGTTTATGTGTTGCTATTGCATGCAATAATTATTTATTTTTTATTATTTTAGAATAGGGGGCATGAAGATGGGAGGTCTGGAGATCGGATCATTAGCCAGATATAAGTTCAAAACACATTCCCACAAGTTTCTAGTTCAGTCATCTTGGGAAAATTACTTAATCTCATACATAATAATAGCACCTGCTTTACAGGGTCCTTTCAAAAAATTAAATGAGCTAAGATAATACCTACTGCTTGATAAATTTTTAAAATTTATGATTTCAGAAACAGGATTACGATTAAATACGATGAAATAAAATAATGTATTTAAGCATTTAATAGAATTCCTGGAACTCAATAAATATTCAATAACTTTTTAGGGGCCTAGCCAAAGAAATAATCAATCCAGACATTCTTGAGTACATTTAATGGAAAACAAGGGTTACATTAGTTGAAACAAGCCTATAATCAGGACAGGAAATAGTAGACTTTAAACCCCTTCACCAAGAGAAGTGAATTTGGCTTTTGTGGCAGAACCAAAATTTTAAACTGAATTAGATCAGTTTTGGGAAGAAAGTCAACCAGTCGTCATGCCATGACAACTCCTCAAATTTGAATAGTGCTTTTAGCTAACATTGTTAAGTGCTTAATGTATGTCTGGCATTGTTCTAAGTTCATGACATATGTTAATTCAGTTAATGCTCACAAGAACCCTATGAGACTGGCACTGTTATTCGCCCCATTTTACAGATGTGGGCACAAAGAAGTTCAGTTACTTGCTTAGCTAGCAGTAGAGATGGAACCAACCCAGGTGCCTGTACTTAACCATCACCTTTACTTCCTATCGTGTATCTGCTCTGTGACAGGTTCTGGCAAAAGAAAGCCCTTTATTCTATAGATAAAGGATGCAACTATCCTAAAACTGGTATTACACACAACTGAAGAGTGGAAAAAAGGAAGAAAATTCAGCCTCGGAAACCATTACGGAAGAGTTGGTTGAAGGCACCCACAGTGGCCAATAGGCGTGCTCCATACTGAACGATGGCAAAAGTATCCAATAGGAGGATACCATACTGAATGGTGGCAAACTGGTCCAATAGAAAGGGTTTATACTGCACAGTGCCAAATCAGTCCAATAGAATGGTTCATTTATTTATTCAATAAATATTTACTGGGGCTGCTATCTGGCCGTCTGCCAAGCATGGGCTGCGAACGGGGCAGTGGGGGCAGGGGGCAGCGAGCAGCGAGCAAGCCCATCCGGCTTCCTACCCTCATGGAGTTTGTAGTCTAGTGGGAGAGCCACAGATTGAAAACCCTTTCACTTAAGCATTAAGTTTTGGACAAGTGCATTTGAGGGAGGTGTCTGCAAGTAAGGTATAAACGTATAAATTCCTGGGGGTGATATGCAAAATTTGTAACAACCAGAATAGTCTACCAACAATGAGAACTGATGTGAGGCTTAAACAGTTGGCACACCTGTCAGCAGGGCATGGTGATGGTTGTCTTGAGGAAGTGAGTTGACTTTTTATAATTAAACTTTTTATTTTGAGATAACTGTAGAGTGTTAAAAGTCAATTTGGCCTGAGGATGCCCCTGTTCCTTGAGTACCTATATAATGAACTGCAACCTAACTTAGTATGTAAACAAACTGAAAGCTTAATTAGGAGTATGTATATTTTTGTAATAACTAGCTGAGCACAGCCAGTCGTAGGCAGCCAGTTGATCAGACCATATCCAATTAAGGCAACATGGAATTGTAACCAATTAAACTGTTTCTCTATCTCGCTTAGGTTGTCAGTCTATAAATGCTCCCTGCTCGTGTGGAAGGAAGCTCTCTAAACTTCTTCTGGTTCTCAGGGCTGCCAGATTCATGAATGATTTTTCTACTCAATTAAATGCTATTAAATCTAATTCATCTAAAGTTTTATTCTTTTAACGAGTCACATACAGTCGTAAGAAATAATACAGGGACCATCCTATGAACCCTTCACCCAGGTTCCCCATAATGCCTTGCAAAACTATAGTACATATTCCATCCAGGGAATTCAAATATTTTAAAAAATGAAATTGAAACTGAGTTTTGAGTAGGTTATTTATGCACACAGAACAAAAGTTAAAATTTACAAAAGGGGAGACAGGGAAAAAGTGAGCCTCTTTCTGTGCCTGTCATACACCGTGTTGTCCTCTGTGGAGTCAAATGTTGTTACAATATTCTTTCCTATCTTTTCTCAAATACTTTGTATATTTACAAATATTATAATCTTCTGTGTGTATATTCTTTTTCCTCCATACAGTGAGAGCGCACTGTATCTGCAATTATGAATCTTGCTCGTGTTACTCAATATCTTGAAGAGATAAGTTTGACCTGAAAAAGCAGCGTGGGGTGGAAGGGCATTATTGGGAGAAGGAGCAGCATGAACCAGGGTTCAGAAACAGGAAGGACATTGATCTTTCAAGAGAGAGGAAGGAGGCCACTGTGTCTGCAGGAAAGAGAAGGAGGACGAGGGTGGCCAGGTGGGTCACTGGTTCTCAGGCCACTTTCTTAGGGACTGTGAACTTGCTCACGTTCTCCATGTGGCCAATACCCTGGAGGCCCAGAGTCGCTGTCTGGCTGGCGAAGACCCTTCCCACTGCAGATTTGTTTCTCACTCCATGGACCTGTCTGACACAGGAAGGCTGCTTGTTCCCTAGGCCTGGAGAAGAGAGCTCACCAAGGGAATTGCTAGTTTCCCCAAAAGCCCACATTCTTTCTTCAGCCTCTCTTCCAAGACTTTTCCCATGTCCTCTGGTCTTCTCAGGCAACTAAGGACAGGAAAAAGAGGAATGGTCGGACACAGAAATTCTTGACTTTTCTTGCTCTAGTTTTCAAGAGACAGCAAGATGGGGAAAACGTGCCTCTGATCATGACCCCTCTCTGCTTCCTAAAAGCTTCTTTCTGAACTTTTAAGTCTCCTCAAGTTTCAAACCCTCTCTTTTTCTTTCCCCTGTTCTTTCTTCCTCTATTTAAACTCATCTAAAAAAGCTATAAAAAGCCTCTGACACTATAAATTCCCCTGTAAACCCCAGTTTTATAGGTTTAATTGCTCCTTTTTACAGTGCTGCGTGCCTGGGTCCTGAAACACTTCAGTTGTGCAGGACAAGTTCAAATTCATAGCAAGAGTCTGGGCCACCCCATGATGAGGTTTTGAACTCCGGGAGCCCATGAGGCACCTGGTTCTGGCCTCGGCTGAACAGTTTATTTCAGGCAAGCTCCAAGTGGTCCAGGACCAAAATGAGACTTGTTCCTATGTGAGAAAACAGCCACATCCTTAGAGAATGCCACATCCTGTAAAGCCCCCTGAAGGCCCAGAATTAGTTCTAGTTGGAGAGAACTCTTATAAAAGCAACACCACAATCATTGATCACGTGCTAGTAGCTATGCAAAATGAACTTTATGTGCATAATCTTCTCTGCAACCCTGTGGGTTGGAATCGTCATTGTCGCACTTATTACAAGGGAAGACACCTAGGTTCAGATATTGAAGCCATCTGCTCGAGCTCACACAGCAGGACCAAGACTACCATGGGAAGGGCAAAGCGCTTGCCTTAGACAAAAAATTTAAACAGCACCAAACACCTCAGTCATCAAAATAAATAACATTTTAACGCTATATCATAACAATCAAATGACGAGCTATGTCCTGCAAACTGGCCGCTTGGTTTTGTAAATAAAGTTTTATTGAAACCAGGGCTGGGATTAGGGTGAGGCAAGTGAGACTGAGGTGTACAAATGCAGGGCTGGTTCCTGTCTGTATTGAAACTTTTGATACTTTCTTCTTCATGTATTCTTTATATTAATTTTGATTTTTAAAACATTGCACTAAACTATTTGTCTCTATTATGGAGTTTTTTGGCATCCCCTTAAATTTCACCATCAAGGTGAATGCCTCACTCGCCTCAGCCTAGTCCTAGCCCTGTCACACAGCAAGGAGCAATGATACCAACATGACAATATGTTCATTGCAGCTGACCTCCAAGGTGGTTAGAAATCATGCCCAGGGAGCCACAGTTTCTCCCAAGTGTAGTCACTGCTGCTTTTTGGAGGAGCAGTCTTCCCTGCAGACCTCGCCTGCTCAGGCCTAAGTGGGGAACGTTTCCCATTTAATATTGTCCCAGGAACACTCAGGTTTTCAGACTAGCAGAGGGGAGATACAGGGCGAATATGACCATCCTGGGGGGAAGGGAGGGAAACAAAGGACTGTGGAGGGGCCCTGAAAAGGGAAGTGGGGAGACCTTCAAAGCAAACTTTTCCACCTCCATCTGTCAGCAGGCTCTGCATTTGAGTTGCATTTCCACTTTTTTCCCTCTGCCATTAATTGTCATCCATGTTAGAGCCGGGAACCCTGGATTCCAGGGCTGGGGTGGCTGCTGACTTTTTCTCTGGCTGCATCTGCCAGCTTCTCCCCTCCACCCATGCAGGGCCTTTCCTGGTTCCTCACATGGTGTGCTCCCTCCTGCTTCCAGATCTGTGCACAGGCCATTCCTTTGACCTTGAATACTTTTTCCTCCAGCTTGTCACCTGGCTTCCTGTCCTTCACATTTCTGTTCATGCTTCTCTCCCTCAGGGAAGCCTTCCATGGGGGCCCCCACCCGCACCCCAGACAGGCCTCCTGGCCCCTAAAACCTCTGCTTTGCTGCCCTGCTTATTATTCTACTGATCGAGTTCATCACGGGTACTAGTTGGGTTAATGTCTGTCTGTCCTACATGCTCCAAGTGGCAGGTCTGGAGTCAGGCTTGTCCACTACCTCACAGCCAAGGCCCATCAGGGCATGAGCCCAGTGGGCACTCAATAAATATGTGTTCACAGAACAAGTGACTCGATGGCCTGGTATTTTGCTTTTAACTTTGCTGAACTGCAAAGGTCCCAAACGGTGCAATTGGATTTCAGAAGGCCTCTGCCATTCTATTGTGATTCCGCGATACCATCTGGGGCCCAGTTCGTGAGGACACAGTAAATTGGAGTTCGGCCAAGGCCTGGGGCTCCCGTGGCTCCTGCGAGATGAGATGCATTCTTACCAACCACTGAGCCAGGGAAATGGAGGGCCAGTCTTTTCATCTCAGTCAAGAGATCAGAATCTCTGACAACACCAGAGATTATCTGCCCTCTCTGATTATTGGTCTGCCTCAGAGGTGGGGGCCAAGAGAACAGCTTGCATATTACCCAAATCCATCTAGGTTTCCCTGGGAGTCACTTTCCAACTCAGGGCCTGATTCTGCTTTGAGAAAGAGGGTGATGTCATTGTGAGGAATTAAAGGCATTGAAAGATACTCGCTGACATACGTTAATGGTTGGAAAGAAACTCTGCGTGTTTAACAATGTTTCAATATGGAGTTGCCCAGGCTGGTAAACTTCCACTTGGACTGAAGGTGAAGTTCAAAGACTCATCTGCAAAGGTAGTTTATGAGTGGGGTGTTACACTTGTTACACTTTCGCCACCGGGTGAAAGATCTTTAGTCTGGCCTGGGTCCTCCGCATTGTCTTCCTGCTATGTGAATTTCAGGGGATAAAAACGAATAAACAAACAAACACCCCCAATCTGGTTTTTGGTGGCGGAGAAGGCAGATCACCAATGGGGACTCGGGTCTCGCTAAGATCTTTTAAGAGACTTTTGTTGGGACCTTCACCTTCTTCTGGCATCCCAGATGGCACCATTTGGGAAGGTCCGTGGGGGATGATCTATGCTAATTCTTTATAAGTACAAAATTGGTCATTCTCATTTTACTTTTAGGGGTGAGACCTTGTTCTAACCATACTCTGAGATGTGTTCTCATGCCGGAAGACTGACCTGGGCACACCTGTTGCCTTTCTGGTACTGTTTGGGAGCTCCCTGTTCACTGCCCTACAGAATAAAGCCAAAATTATGCCCTGGCCACATCAGGGTAGAGCACATGGCTCAGTGAGTGGGTTTAGAGGGAGGCGGTTGAGTTCTGGTTGTGCCGTTTGTGGACTGAGCAGTGTTGGTTAGGCTAGTTATGTCCCAGAGTCTGTTCCTTCAACTATCTGACAGGCATGACGATGACAATTGGCCCTACATCCTAGACTCTGCTGCGAGCGTTCAGGGACATGTTGTATGTCAACACTGAACGCAGAACCCGGCCCCCAGTTTAGCGTTTTACACATATCAGCCATTATAATTGCTATTTTCCACTGTCTGGCTCTCATTTTCATGCTTTGCTACTATTTTCTTCCCTTCCTTCCCATACGGCCCCAGCTGCCCACCCCATAAACCTTTGTCCCCCGTGATTTCATTCCCACGCAGGAGCTGCAGCCCTCACATACTGGTGCCTCGCCCATTCTGTCAACCTCTCCCTTCCCAAGGCTCAGTCCTGAGATTGCTGCGAGGAACAAGCACATGGCGTTTATTCAAGCACCTGGCATATATTAGCAGCTTAATAAATGGTTTGCTGAAACTGTTGACTCTGAAACAAATACCTTCTAAAGAATCTGTAGCTATAAAAGCTTGCATTTCCTGTGTCTCCCCACAGCAAAACTTCTATCCTGGAAATGCAAAAATTAAAGACTTGTTTCACTAGGAGAAATAAATTTGAGAACAAATGCAAATGCTGGCTTACACTTGATTATTAATTTTGCAAAGTGCATCAAGCTATATTTAATCACTTGCACCCTCGTGTGAGTTAGTTTCTCCATTCCTATTTACATTCCTACTTACATGAATAAGTAGCTGAGACTCAACTTTTAAATTGTGGGATATGGGGTAGGGGGAGATAGGGCAAGAGAGGACTGAGAAGTTGGAGAGCTGACAGGGAGGACAATCAGAAGCCAATACAAGTGTACTGATAACCCGCAGGACAAATTTTCCCCATTTCACAATGTGGCTAAGACTTGGCTCATGTGTTTGTTGAATGAATAACTGACTGTGTTTGTTGAATGAATAACTCAAAGTCATCTCTGTGCTTCTCTCAGCTTTGAACCTGGTCTCTAGATTTTTCACTGACTATGCTAATATGTACTTCCCTGGATTTTCTATAGGGTTGTTCAAATTCCAGTTTCTTCTAGAATTCTCCATCTGACATAGACTCCCCAAGAGCAAGGGAGAGTGTGTGTCCTGTTTACTGCCACGACCTCAGCATGTCACACATGTGCTGTCACACAGCACTTGTCATGTATACAGAGGGCACTCACTCGAGGTTTGTTAAATTGAAGATTCAGTCTGTTTTGCCACCAACTTATCTTGGTGTTTTCCATGTTAAGATTTGTTTTCTACCATGTGCTGGCATCATACCAGACCCTGACGAATCAACTCCCTTTGCCTGTTTGCTGTATCTCAGGTCTAGAATTTATTGGCTTCAAAGTGAGCAACTGTGTTTCCCCGCAATGTCTTCAAAAGCCTCTGCTTATTCTTATAATTATCTCTTCAGTTTTACAAATACTTTTATGAGTCTGGGCTCCCTTCATTAACTTAGATGTTTGATCCAACTTGTTCCATGAGTTTATTGTTTATGGGGGGTTTGCATCTAATTTCTTTCCTTTCAAAAGCAAAGGGAACAGAGAGTGATTGGAGGCCGTGTTTAAGCAATTTGTTGGGGGATATTTGCTTTCACTGCCCAGATCTAAGTGGCATCCATGTCCCCATTAACCAACCCCCTACCTTTCTCATTGCTGTTATTCTTTAGGAGTTCTTTTCCTGCAAATCCTTAAATACCTGACCAGGTGAGGAATGGTAGCTTTGACTAGGCTGCTGGCAGGGAACTGACTGTCAATTTGGAATTCATTCATTGATTCACTTCTGTAGTCAATAAATACTTATGGAGCATGCGCTCTGAGCAGGCCTTGGCCTGGGCTCTAGGGATACAATGAACAGTGCGCTGGGCACAAACCCCATCTCCACAGAGCTTACTGTTCATGGGGAAAGTCCAACAGTTAAACGAACAATGGCAATACATCGGGAATGGCGTGGCAGAGAGCCTTAGAGATCACCTGATATACTGGGTGCCCACTGGGTGCCAGGGTACTTTTTACAACTTCTCTGACTTTAGTTTTCTCATCTGCTAAATGGGGAGCCACAGTGGGACTTATTTCATAGAGCTGTTACGAGAATTGAAAGAGTTTTAACTGCAAAGCATTTAGAATAGTGCGTGGCACATAAATCTATCTGCTCGTTCACTTAACTTATTTATGACATCTCCCCATTTTCCCAATAAAGAAACTGAGGTTCAGAACACTGAAGTTGTTGACCTTGAGCCCCAAAGTCATCTAAGAACCTGGAGAAATCTGGGAGACTTCCAAGACCTGCCTTTACATGATGCAAGCCTGTGAAAAACCGTTATGCTCACAATTTGTGTCCTAAGACACAAACTAACTCCTAGACCAGACTTAAAACTGCTCCAGAGCACACTCTTCAGGCACTGTGGGAAAGTCTAACCCAGTCCAGGAGTGGAGGGAAAGTAACCATACATAACTTAAATTCAAGACCAGCTATGTTTTGGGGTTTTGGGTTTGGTTTTTTTTCTTTTTTCCCCCTGAGCTCTCTCAACTCTGAAAACCCAATAAAAGAAAACATTTTCTAATAATAGGCTTTCTTCTATGATTTCTGGATTCAAGGTAGGTAAGTAAGAAATAGGAGAGAGATAAATGATTCAGAGTCCCCAAACACAATCATTTGGCCTGTGGTTTGGGGAGGATTTAACAGCTGTGAGTGAGACCTCAGATCCAAGCCAACCCTGAATCCTGCATGCAGTTTGGCAAGACCACAAGTGCAATTTATCTGAAAACACAAAAGAATCTTCCTCTTCCTGCTGCCAACTGGGACCCCAGCAATGGAAATGTTGAGAACTGGTTTGATCTCACTGTCCTTCCCATCTTGTAAGCTGCGCAAGTGAACAAGAAAATAAAGAGCCCGAAGTCTTTGAGGCTTTGTGCTCACAAACCGAACAATACAACCCAACAAAACCAAAAAAAAAGGAACACGATTCTCTTGAGATATAGAAGCTCTGATTCCAAATACTAAAATCTGGGGCAAAAATAAATATCCAACTTAGGGGACAGGCTGTTATTAGGCAAAATATTATATCTATATGGCAGAATATTGAACTGCTGCTAAACTAACATTTAAAAAATGCTTCTCATGTAATATTTAGTTAAAAACAAGCAGAAACTTGGGAGAACTCAACTATATAAAGAAAATAAATGCAGATGAAGAAAAATGACTGGAAGGAAATATCCTGGTGCATTTGCCTTTGGATAGGAGGAGCCTTGGTGATGACTGTATTTATTACCAATTTGATTAACTCCCCTGTCCAGCCCTCCTCCCAGCAAAAATATCCTAGGAGGAAATCTGCACAATAATAGAATCACTCCAACTCTTAGCAATGTGTCAGCAACAATTTCCTACCTCTGGAAGTTGTTCAGGTAAGAAGACACTTCCTGTTGAGGCTACTCTTACCTTTCATACAGAAAGACCTATCTGATACACATTAGCATGAGTTATGTTATCATAGTAGTACTACCCAAAATCCATTTCAGAGCACATGAATCCCAGGACAGGTTCCCTGCAAAAGGGCGGATTTGGAAATGGTGTGGCCTGCCTGTGGTTCCTGCTCTCAAAGGCTCACCGTGCATCTTGGCAATGGAAGGCTCTGAGAAGTCCTACATTAAAGCTTATTCACTTTGTGGAGCCCAGCTTTTCACAGTTCTTTAATCACACAATCCTTCATTTCCCGTAATACCTGTTATCTTTTCATGAGATTAGAGTTCAGGAAAATAACTATCTGAGAAATAAATTTATGTTAGATTACAGAAATGACCACAATCCTTCCCCTTTCTCAGTATCTATGCTTTTTTGTAACGTGACATTGCAGATTCTCTCATCAAGAACTGGACTATTTCCCTACCCCTAAATCTAGGCTGGCCTTGTGATTTTCTTTGGCCAATAGACCAGAGCAAAAGTGACAGGGGGCAGTTCTGAGCCTGGGCTTCAAGAGCCCTTGCTCACTTCCATTTTCTCTTAGAACTCTACCACCATCATGAGAGCAAGCTCAAGCTAACCTGCTGGAAGATAAAAGACCATGCATGTGAAGGTCTGGCCAGAAATCCCAGCCAAAGCTTCCTCTGATCAGCCAGACCCCAGCCAACACCACAGCTAACTGCAAACACGTTAGTGAGTCCTGCCAAGACCAGAAGAACCACCCCGCTGAACTCAGCTCACGCTGACTCAAAGAATGGTGATCTAAATAAACAGTGTTTTGTCAGCCACTAAGTTTGGGAGTAGCTTGTCATGCAGCAGAAGCTGACTTACATATACTCTATCCTAGAGTTAGCCTTGAATCAAGTAAATCACATTTTTAAAAAGTAAATAATCTGCAACTTTAGGACTATATTATGCATAACAAATAACTAGCAACCAATATCACAAATGGTTCTGATACCATTATGTGTGTCAATCGGGCTGAGCTGGAAAACTACTCTTGAAAAGACAAGCATGGGGGTTTGGGTGTATCTATGTTTTTTCAAAGAGAATAAAACCTTACTTTTGACTGCCCAAAGCTTGTCAAATTCAACAGGCTTCCTTTTAGCTTCCAGCTTCATAAGTTACTGCAAACCGGTACTCTCCCTCCCTAGTTGGCAAATTCACTCTGTTTCCTCCTAGCTTCATGGAATGGGGGAAGGAGAAGGAGCAGATGGAACTGAGGATTTGGCAAGGGTGGGAACGGAGAATTCCCAGAGTTGCGGGAAACAGGAGCAAGCAAGAAGGAGCCAGCTAGTTGCAGAAAGTGAGATCTGGAAGGAAAGTTTGTTAAAAGCAAAGGAACTCACGGAAAAAAAAAAACCTGGTTGTTGATGAAGTCGATCTTGAGCGCAGCAGCCCTGCCATCTTGTAAAAAGGGTTTTAATTGTTCTTTTTTGCGAGAGTCCTGGGAGGTAACCATTAAAGGAACAGACCCGGGGCAGTAAGTGCAGATCTGGGTACGTGTGTGTGCGCCTGTATGTGGGCTTGCCTGGCCCCCCTCTGGCACCCACCCCCACATTTTACAAGGGCCAACTGGGTTGCAAGGTTAAAGCCAGAGGGGACCAATTGCTGTTGTGGGGCTTTTTTACAAAGTGCAAAGGATCAAAGTAATTAGCAAAGGGCGAGAGACCGGCCTGTTAGAGAAAGAAGCCAGCCACCCAGCGCCTTCCGCACACACGTCTAGTCTTCCCCAGGCCTGCTGTGAATGCCTTCATGGATCACGGCGAAACGGCACATTGCAGAGTGCAGGCTGCTACGGGGGGGGCGGGGGGCCTCTTTTGCTATCAGGCAGGAAGTGAACCTTAAAGGAGCCAGCGCCGAGCCTAAAGAGCTTCGAGGGATGTCCAGGCAGCCCAAAAAGAAGACGTGGTTCCCGAGCAGAAACTTCTTGGGGAGTCTTTCTGAGACATTTCATTACTTCCTTCCTGTTTCAGATGGAGGCTCCACACCTGGGACACCTGGCCAGACCTAGACTTGGAGACCAGGGTGAGGGAATCATGGACTCCCACCGAGGACGTTTAAAGCTTATCGACTGTGATAATGGCAGGGCGAGACTTACGAGCAAGCAAGGCGTCGTCCAAGAATGATTTTAGGTGGTTCAGTTCATAGACAGGACTTTAAACTACAGAGAATCACCCGGCGAATGGATTGCTTTCTTCCTTCCTTCTCCCCTCCCCTTTGCCTTCTCTTTCTTCCTGACTGTACCAAGAAAATCATCTCGGTTTTGTGCTGTATGTGCTGCAGTAGGCAGATCAGTGGCCCCCAAAGATGCCCCCACCTGTGAAGATGTTACCTTACGTGACTAAAGGGACTTTGCTGGTGTGAGTAAAGTTAAGGGCCTGAAAACAGGGAGATTATCTGGGATTATCCATGTGGGACACATCTAATCACATGAGTCCTTAAAATCAGAGAACCCGTTCCAGCTGCAGGGAACCAGAAAGATGGCAGTGTGACAAGGATCGAATAACCTATTGCCAGTCGGGAGAGGTGGGGGGCCATGTGCGAGGACCAGAGAGAGGCCTCCTAGAGGTAAGAGCGGCCCCCAGCTGACAACCAGCAAGGGCAGGGAGACCCCAGTTCTGCAACCACATGGAACTGAATCCTGCCAACACCTGAATGAACGAAGCTGTTCACCCGGGGCCTTCAAAAAGGGGCATGGCCTGGCCATGCCGGAACTTCTGGCCTGTAGATCTGTAATGTAATATTTTGTTTTAAAGGGTTACATTTGTTAATACTTACTTCCTCCTTTACCAACAAGGGAGAGAAAGAAAGAGATAGACAGAGATAGAGATATGTCTACTATATATACAGAGAGAAAGAAACATCCTGTTCCAAGTTTCAGGAAGCCCCAATACCCAGCTATGAGTAGGACCATTTTAGGGTTCTCATTCCATTTATTTGTAGGTTTCATTTCTATTCATGATTAAGTGGTAACCGTTTTCTATTTATGGTAGTGACTTCAGTTTCCTTCTTTTGGGGTGAATTTATTTTGGTAAAGAAAAATAAATGGGGTTTGAAGAAGAAATATTTGTAAGTAATAATACAGATCTCATGAAGTGATAGGTGGTATTTAAACATCTATCATTTGGGAAACACTGGCTGGTCTAGAGTTTTCTGGAGGGCCCCTTCGAAGTTCAGAAACTGGGCAGACAGCTCTGCATGTGATTTGCATGCATTTGCATTCATTATATCAAGCCAGGCACACGGGGCCCAAGAGAGGCAGAAGCAGATGGCCTCAGCGCTCTTTCAGTGGCTGTGACCACGAGTGACCACTCATTCTTCAGCATGGAGACAGACTCCGGAACCAAACAGCACTGGCTTTGACTCTCGGTCCTGCCCCTTAAAGCGATGTGATTTGGGACAAGTACTTTGACCTCTCTGAGCCTCAGTTCCCTAAGAAAGCCCTCGCCAGGATGAAGCGATGATTGAATGAGGCAGGACTCTAAAGAGCACAGCCAGGTGACGTGCAGCAAACAGTGCCACCGTTGTTGTTTTTCTTAGCTGTCCTGCCCGTGGCCGGCCCATGCTCTGCTGCTTGCGGCCTCCGCCTCCAGCGTTGGAGCACTGCCCTGAGGGGTGTTCTGGGCAAGGCGGGGACAGACAGTCTCCAGGCACGCCAGGCCCGGGCTGGTCTCTGTCACCCTGACATGCAGAGGGAAGCAGAGAGAAAGGAATCCCACGGAGCCTGTGAGGCCGGGCGGCCAAGCCTGCCTGCAGAACTTCCTTCTGCTCCTTTGCAAGCACAGGGACTGCAGAGAGAGCATGCCCTGCCTGGGAACAGAGCACAGCAAGGCTTCTCAGCCCTGACCAGGGAGGTGGCAGATCAGGGCACCCGTGCCTGGGGACAACAAAGAAGAGGAAAAGAATGCAGACAAAGGAGGGGCCTCTTTCTATCTCTGCCACCTCACCTGTGCTTGAAAGTGTGGCTTTGGGGATCAGACAGGCTTGGGTTGCCTCTGCCAGTTACTAGCTGTGTGGCTTTGGACAAGTTACTTCCCCTCTCTGATGATAACCATAGCTAATGTTTATTAAACCCTGACTTTGTGCCAGCCTCTATTCTAAACGCTACACAACTATTAACTAATCTTCACAACAACCCCATGAGGTAGGCATGTTTATTATCCCCATTTTACAGATGGAAGGTCTGAGGCACAGAGAGGTTATGCAACTTGCTCATAGTCACACAGCTAACACATGGCAGATCCAAGATTCAATCCAAGGCAGTCTGGATCCAGAGTCTATACTTCACTAGTATATGGTGATTTATTATTTTTAAGACTCTCTTATTTGTTATTTACTCCTTAAATCTTTAAGGGCTATGTTTTCTTAACCCCATTTTTCAGATTCCAGAAGTAACCTGCAGACTTGGAAGTCAAGCGAAGGTGCTTACTGGGAGAGAAAGCTGGGATACGAACCTGCTGTAGGAGTATTTCTCTTCCTCCCTCCCTCTGTTCTTCCTTCCCTTGTGTTTTCCTTCCTTTCTTCTCTCCCTTCCTTTTTTCTCTTTCTCCCTCCCTCCGTTCCTCTGTTCATTCAACCAGCAAATGCTTATGCGCTGCCTCCTGCATGCCAGGTACTGTGCACAGGTTACGTTCCTACTGTGTACCTTCCTTGTTAGCACCTCCCTTGCTTCTGCCCCTTGCTCAGTAGGCCAATCCCTTCCAGACCAGAACCCCAAACAGACGGAAACTGCTGGCAGGCTCCTCCAGTCATTTGTGACCCTATCAGAAAGCCAGCGCCTTGCTCTGAGCTGCGTTCTCGCCCGAGTAGAGGCAGGAGCAGCCACTGCTCAAAGAAGGACTTGCTGAGACCACCCTGTTTCTTTGCACCTGCCAGAGACTTCCAGGGGTCTCCAGCTCAAAGCGCAGACCCTGCCCGGGCAAGGTTCCTGGGCTTGCCGTCTTAAAAGAAATCCAATAGACGTGGAGCCAAGGAGGAGTCTGCAGGACAGGGGCCGGAGCGGCAGAGCTGCGGTCCCCAGAGCAGGTTTTGCCAATAAACCTCCGGGCGGGAGGAGGGCCCGGCATTCAGGCCTGCTAAGCAGAGACAGCCTATAGATTTGTCCGGGTCGGCAGGGCAAAACGGCGCAGTCAGCAGCATCTTCTCCCATCCCCGCGCCCCCTCCCGACGCGGACCTCGCTACAGCCTTTCCCACCTGAGACTCTGTAAGTTTGTGCCTCCAAGCCCCTCCCTTTCAAAGAAAAGCGATCGATGACATTGAGACGACGTGGAAGGTGTGATGGATGAATTGCAGCTCAACCGCTTCAGTGGGGGATTTGGGATTTGTTATTTAGGCCTCTGAGCCTCAGTGTCCTCACCTGTAAAATGGGGATGCAGATGGCATGTTCCTCCTACTCACTGCCAAGTGTCTTCAAAGAGGACTCTCGGCTCCCTCCTTTGGCCTCCGCATGGCCCTCTCCCCAGTCACCGACCTCGGATCTGGTTTCCCCAGACCACTCAGCCTTCACATGAGCTGGCTTTTTCCCAGATGTTTGTCACCTTTCTCCCACTTTTTTTATAATTTGCTTCCCCTACAACACCTTTCATGCTCTCCCTCCGTGGCTGTGCTCTGCCTCTGAGCCCCTCAGCTTCCCCGGCTCTCCTGCCTCCCAGGGCCATCAAAACGTGGCCATCTTGCGGCATCTTCCCCACCTCCTTGCCTTTGCTCAAGCTGATCTTTCCCCCCGGAAATGCTTCTCTTTCCTAACTGGTGCCTGCCTTGATTCAAACCTTTGCTTGGCCTTTAAGGCCCTGATGAAATCGTTTTTCTTGCAAGAAGCTTCCTTCGGCTTTGTCCCTCCTGTGCTTGCGTGGCACCTTCTGTGGTCCAATCACTAGTAACCACAGCAGTGACCCCCACCAGTGAGATCCGCGGTGGGTGCCTACTGTGTCACACGTGCCCTTGCGTGTTAATTAAGTGGTGGCTTGGTTGCATGGCCCCCAGTATCTACGTGTCTTGTAACTTTGTCCTCTCTGTGGATGCAGCCATGTAAGTTGCTTTGGCCAATTGGATAGTAGCAAATGTGATGTGAGTACAAGCTTGAAAAAAAAAAAAAAACACTCATGCATTTCCATGCGCCCTCTTGTACCCCTGTGACTGCCACAAGAATGTGCCTCCCGTGCTGGCCTGGTGGAGTATAAGGCAGGTGTCTGTCTCCTCTCTATGGAGGAGGGCTAGTTATCACGGCCAAGACCATCAAAGATCTGCCAATAGCCAGCTGACTGCGTCACGTGTGGACAAGTCCCAATTGAGACCAGAAGAACCACACAGCATTCCCAGTCATGACCAGCAGAAATACCCAACTGACTCCAGGACTCACGAGTGATAATAAATGGCTGAGTCTTAGGGCAGTTTGTTACACAGCAGGAGCTAACTGCTGCAGTCATCACCACGTTTGTTATTACTAAGTGCTTCCTGTGTGTCAGGAAACCCCGCTAAACACTTTATAAACATTGTATCCATTGGTCCTCCCCTGATTTATGGTACGATTCCCATTATAAAGATGAGGAAACTGAGGCTGAGAGAGCTTGTCACTTCTCCAAACCAAGATGACTAGAAAATGACTTAGCACCTTTCCTAGGGGTCTCGCCCTGGCTCTTTTACTTTCTAGCTATGCAACCTTGGGCAAGTTTCTTTTACGTTTTGCGCCTCAGTTTCCTCACCTATAAAATAAAGATGCTAATGGTTACTATGGTTATGGAATTGTTATATTAGATCGATATAATGTTTGTAAATTAGTAAGATCAGTGCCTGGCCCATGGTAAGCACTCAATAAAATGATATCCCGTTCCTCTTTCTCTTCCTTTTTCTTACTGCCTGCTAACCTGTTTTTTTTTTTTTTTTTTTTTTTTTTTTTTTTTTTTTTTTTTTTTTTTTTTTTTTTTTTTTTTTTTTTTTTTTTTTTTTTGCCGTTGTCATCGCCTATGGAGGAGAAGGTTCCCTGAAGACTGGGTCCACGTCTAGCTGTTCTGTGTGCCCCTCCATAGCGCCTTTGCCCAGAGGAGCTGCTTAGCAAACGTATATTGAAAAGCTGTTTTGATTCACTAGGCTGGAAAATAAGGGTGAAGTTAGTGCCCTCGGAAGAGCAAGAGCCCAGGAGGACATGGTGGAGAATGATGAGAGATAGCTATAGTATGAGGACTTAAAGTTAGACTCAGAAAAGAACTTCCAGGGAGGGCAGAGAAAGTTACAGATGATTCCCACCCCGCCCCTCCACCCCGGGGAGATGTCCTGCCTTTCCCTAGAGCTCTCTGAGGGAGTTTATATTCTCTCAACTAGGCATAATTTTAAGTATGTTGGGAGACGAGGGGGTGGTGCTGAGCATGGTGACCCCTGGGTGCCCTTGCCTGCCCTCGAGATCCTCTGAGGCTTGAGGCAGATGCAGGAGGCTCCTGCCCGCGCCCTTCCACTGTTTTCCTCTGCAGCTGTCTCTGCGTTTCAGAGTTCACGTCTCTGCCAGGGACTCTATTTTGGGATTTGTGGGAACGGGCTGGTTTCAGCAAATAAGAAGCTCTAGAAATCTCAGCAAGCTTGTCCCCCTGGGCCTCCCAGCCCACTCTGAGGGCAGAGGAGGTTCACAGAGGCTGCCCGAGGCCCGGCGGTGGGGCATGCGCAGGCTGGAGGGTGGGATGCCCTCTCCCAGCGAACCCCCACGGCCGAGGCGACCCGCACCTCTGCGAACATCTGCTCTCTTCCAGGCCGGCTGCCTGCGCCTGCCAGCTGAGGTGGGGCTGCGTGGGCTGCATGGCCTCCGTACAAGTCTGCAGACGGGAGCCTGGGCTTCTGTGAAAACCAACACTGGATTCCCGCCACATCCCAGTGTCTTTCCACAGGAGAGGAGTAGCAGGAGGAAGCCCAGCTCTGACACCCCAGGGACGCGGGGGCAGGGGTCTTAGGGTCACGCACGTCTGTGTCCACACGTGGTTGGGGGGTGGGGGGCGTGCTTATAGTCAGGCATGCGGGTTTGTGTGTGTGTGTTCGTAGGGATAGCTGAAGTCTGTATTTGCGGTGGTACCTGGCTGTGTGTCCCCACGGCTGTGCTTTGTGTGTAACGGGCTGTCTCTGTTTTCTCGGAGATGAGCATCAATCCACTGATCTGTGTGTACGTCTGCTTTGTATTCACATGTCTGTTCCCATCATGTTTTGGAGGCCATTATCTTGACATTTTTAAATTGCTCAGTGCGCATCAGTAATACTTGTTATACTCGTTTATCGTTTATAAAAGCTAGAAATTATTTTTAAAAAGCAACATGTATAAATGTATGTATATAAAAGCTAGGGATCAGAGATGTAAATTTATTATATATAATATAAAATATATAACATAAATTAAATATAATTATATGTAACATATGGACAATAATGTACAATTTATACAAACACTGATACATGAACCCACCGCCCAGAGATAACCACTCTTAATATGTTAGGTATTTTTTTCCTAGTCTTTTCCCATTCAAATAGATTTCCTAAAATGTAAGCTTCATGAGAGCAAGAATGGTGTTGGTATTAGTCAACACCGCATACTCTGTATCTGGCAAACTCAGAATATAGTCATACATGGAGATATATATATACACACACACACACACATGTGAATATGTACATTCTGTATATATAAAATGAGTGAATGCATAATGAGTATATTCCGTAAATATGTATTAAGAATGGATGAATGCTTGAATAGACAGTCATGCATTGTTTAAAGACAGGGATACATTCTGAGAAATGTGTCATCAGGCAATTGTGTTGTTGTGTGAGCCTGAGCGTATGCTTACACAAACCTACGTGGTGCGATCTACTATGCACCCAGGTTGCATGGTACAGCCTATTGATTCTAGGCTACAAACCTGTACGTCAGGTTACCATACTGTAGGAAATTTGAACACAGTGGAAAGTATTTGTGGATCTCAACATAGAAAAGGTACAGTAAAAATACAATATTATGATCTTATGGGACCACTGTCACATGTGGTCCGTCATTGACCAAACATCATTATGTGGTGCATGACTGCATAGGAAATACATAAACCGGTAACATAGTCATTTATTGCCAGTATCAAGTATTATGTACTGTACCTACTTGTTTGTATTAGACTTTCACAAAACTGGCAGCCCAGTAGGTTTATTTACACCGGCATCACCACAAACTTGTGAGTAATGTGTTCTTGAACATTGAGATCCTTTATGTCCACTGCAAACAAAATCGCACTAAGCATTCTTTTAGCCAAAGTTGCATGCCCCCTTTTTTTTTTTTTTTTTTTTTTTTGCATGAAATGAAGACAAGGTGTTATCAGGTCAAAGTGTGTTCACGTGCTGTGGGCTTTTGCCAGCCAGTTGTGCTTAGCACTTGGTAGGCACTCAATAAATTATTGTTGAATGAACAAACGGGCAACTGAGCATCAGCCCAGCTCCAGAAGGACAGACACTGTCCCACGCAGACTGTGCCTCCTGCTAGCCACCGAAACCTCAAATGAAGTTGTGGGGCTCGGGAAGGAAGACAGAGCCTTGGATACTCCTGAGGACCAGTTTCTCCTGGCGCTGAGGGGAGAGTCTATCTCTGAGAACTGTGCTCCCTCTCCAGGCATCTGTCCCTCGGCTCCGTCCACACCCCTAGGACAGCGGCAGGACTCCACGTGTGGCTCCTGGAGCCCATGTCATCCATCAATGGCCTCCTAATGAGCTAATAGCCCTCATGTGTGAACATTGATTTCTGGGGTGATGGAAAAGCCGGGGTGATTTACATTCGATTTCCCATCGATGAGGCACCATTGATCTCTACGGCACTAAAATATTTACTAGGGAACAGCAGGATTGGAAGCTCCCTGGCCAGGGGAAGTGAGCAAGTGCCTGGTGGCCGAGAGATTCCGGAAATGATTCTTGCCCAAGGGCCAGGAGGAAGGTAAAGGCCTGGTGACATTCTGGAGCCAGGAAAGCACACCGGGCTCCAGGCCAGAGAGGGGGAATGCTAACTGGAGCCTGTGTGTTCCTTTCAGTTCTTACAGTGGCACCAAATGGCACCTCTCAGAGAGGCCTTCCAGGGCCGCCCCAGCTAAACCAGCCCTGAGTCACTCGGGGTCACATTATGCTACTGTACCTGCCTCTTTTTCAGTTATTGAGGTATTATTTATATACAATAAAAATCACTGATTTTAAGTGTACTACTGGATGAATTCTGGTTCACAATCACGTAACTACCACCCCAATAGAGATGTAAAATGGTGCCCTCGCCCAAAAGGCTTCCTCCTCTCTCCCCACCCCTAGCCCGAGGCAACTACCAATCTGCTGTCAACATAGTTTTTCTTTTTCTGGAATTTCATGTGAATGCACTCATACAGTACATCACTTTTTGTGTTGGACTTTATTCCCCCTTAGCATGATGGTTTCAAGATGCATCCAACTGGTTAGGGTTTAGGGTTAGGGGTGGGTGATGCGTTTGCTCCCTCTTATTGCTGAGTGGTATTCCATGGTATGCACACACGATCTGTTTATCCAGTCACTAGTTGATGGGCACAGAGGGTTGATGGTTTTTGTTCAAGGCCACACAGCTTACAAGGGAAGGAGCTGAGCTTGGCGTGCAACTCTGTCTGAATCCAAAGCCTGTGACGTCTTTGGGGAATTCAGCGGCTCCGCAACAAGAGGTTATTATGAGGATGAAATGAGAGCTTATACTCCAGTCAGTTCCATTTGCCGAGTGGCTGTCCTTGTTCTGGAGATATTTTATGGGTTTTCCTCCCAGGGGCCCAACAGATACACCCCACTGTTCCCGTGTGAGGCCAGCACGGCCAAGAGGGATGCGGAATCTTCCCCACAGTCACATATCCCGTGAGTAGCAGAGCCAGGATTTGAACCCTGGCCTGATTCTCCACTCTCGCATCCCCACCTCCTACTGTGCACCATAGACTCCCAACAAATGGATGCTGGATGAGTCCATCATCAAAGGACACAGCCTGTCTGTAGCTGGGCAAATGACAGATGAAGTCCCATCAGCCCTGCCTGAAAGGTTGGCCTCCCCCAGCCTCAAGCTTCTGTCCTGTAGGTGAGTAGCACATCCATTCACTGGCAGGGCCTGTTCTCCAAATAGAAAGTCAACTCTCAGCTGCCCCAAGGCCTTGGACATGCTGACTGGTAGCTTATCATTTCCAAGTCGTAGGTGGCCCTGGGTTCCGAGCATAGGCTCCCCAGGTGCCTCAATGCCAGATCTTCTGTCTCCGCAGGCTGTGGAAAATCTCTCTCTCACACACACACACACACACACACACACACACCTGTGCAAAATCAGCCTCACCACTTTTCATTACAGAAACACACACAAACACATCTACGGATCCATACACCCCCCCACACACCCCTACATAACACACCTATATGTGCATTTGCACACATGCACATCTTCCCATACAACACAGCTTGAGGTGCACAGCACACATAGCAAATGCACACTCCCATCTGCTGCACACTCATACACAAACACACTACCCCAGGTAAGGGAACATGGCATAAAGACACAGACAAAGGCCGCTCACATACCCATGTATTTATCCAAACAAACATTTCTAGACATTTATGCAGTCACACACATTCACAGCCATACAGACCCACACACATATTTTCACATAGACATATGCATGTGCACGCTTGTATGCACATATCTAAAAACACCCTTATATATCCATACTTGCACATATAGACACACATGCACACACATGTGTATCCACACACGTGCACATTCACACACATCCACACTCAGACCCACATGCATCTTAGTCCTATAGAGAAATACATATGTGTCATATTTAGGAATACATATACGCACAGTCCTTGCATACAGAATCAAGTAAAAATGCAAATATTTTTGCCAACATGGACCCTGACGCAAAGAAACCTGCACACATATGCACATACATACACATGCATGTCTAAGCATGCTGCAGACATGTGCACAAGCAGGTATGCCTATATATGGTGCCAAATGTACACACATGCATACCTGGATATAACACACACATCTCCCATCCAAACACACACAGCAGTTATGTTATATCCTCTGTCTGCTTCCCTTGCTGACCATGAATTTTTAGAGTTCTTCAACTTGGTTTGTTTAACCCAGAATCTTCTCCCAATGCATAGTCCCTACTGAAACCCTCATTTCCTGCTCAGAATATGTTAGTGAAATGTCCCATCATGACACACTTCATATTTTGAAGACACTTGATACTCTTCGGAGACACTCAGAGGGCGCTGGCGTATCCGTGGGAGACCCTTGGGGCAGGAGCCTGGTGAGGTCTCGAGGTTGCTGATGTTCACTCAGCAGGCTCCGATGAGGTGGACAAATGCTTTATTTATTTGCAGGCAAAATCACACTTCCTCTAGGAGCTGTTCCTCCCCAAGTAGGAAATTCTTTCTCCTTCTCTGTCCTTACACTGCACATTATTTATACCTTTGCTTTAAGGGCCAGCTCCTTTGCTTTGTTTTAGAGTTTTCTGGAACTCTTGAGCTCCCAGAGGACAGAAAACATGTCTAAATTGCTTTGTTTTCCACACAGCTGGGCTGCTGATACCCAGTACTTATAGGTGTTCAATAAAAGGAAATTGAAACAACTACTATTTTGATGCTGCAATGAGAGAGCCTAGCTTGGTGACCGGATATCAGTCCACACTCAAGTTAGCAGGCTGGACGAGCACCTTCCAGAAGATCGCACACTACCGCATATTTAAAAGGTTCAGGGTGCTCTGCAATGCATCCGGGGTTCGGCACCATGGATGAGCACACAGTGCATGCCCCATGCTTAATAAAAATCCACAACGTCATTGTATTTGCTTCACCAATGTTCATCATCCCTACCCCTCCCCCAGCCCTGAAAAAAAACCCAAATCCCGCACCCACAATATGTTAGTGAAAAATAGACCCAGCGTAGGTTCATGTTAATTAGCTGAAATGGGATTTGAAGCCAGGCCTGTCTGGCTGTGTCTCTCTCTTTTCCCTGCACTCTCCCCCTTCCCCAGTGAAATATTGCAAACAAATAAAAGCACAGAGAAAAATGGAAGAGCACCACGTATTCAAAACCCAGACTTTTTCAAGTTCATTATTCATTTGTTTGACACCTGTTTGTTCAGTGCCTCCTATGTGCCAGGATCTGTTCCAGGTCACGAGGGCAGAGTAGTGAACAAAACAGACAGGGGTGGCTTCTGAACTTCCGCTGTACCATATTTGCTTTAGTGCTGTTGTTGCTATTGTTTTTTTAATATTAATAACTACATCCTTACTACATAAAATAGAAGCTCACTATGTATCCCTTCTCCCATTTCCATCCCTCTCAGTGGGACATAAACATCACCCCAATATTTGCAATTATTTTCTCAAGCATGTTTATACTGTCAGCTCACATTTATCCATTAACATTGTATAGCATTGCTCTATGTGTTTTTAAACATTTTATAGACTGTATTACATATGTATATATATACACACACACACACATATATACTTCATCAACAATGTGTGTATGTGTGTATATGTATACATATATCCTTCATCAACTTTTTCATTCACTATTTTGTTCTCCATGATCCATGGTGAAGCATGTCTCTCTGCTGTTTCACTGTGATACAGTGTTTCATTATATGACATTGTGATGGTGAATTTAATCATTCTCTTCATCATAGACATCCAGGTTGTTTACACGATCCTCCCAGTGTAAACAATGTTGCAATGAACATCGTGTACGTCTACTGGGTCTAGAAGCATGATTGCTGGGTTGTAGGATATGTGTACTTTAGCTTTACATGACAATTCTAAATTGCTCCTCAAACTGGGTTGAAATCAACTTGCTCCAACAGTAGCAGAGTCTGAGTCTGTTACCCAACGACACTTGTTTTTCAATCTCTGCCGAGCAGAGGGATATGGAAAAAATTTCTCCTTTTGATTATAATGGGCACTTCTTTGATTATTAGTGAGGATGGATATCTTTACTTATATTGATTAGCCATTCGGATTTCCTTTTGCTGTGAAATGCCTGTTCTTATCTTTGTTCCGTATTTAAAAATTGGGTTTTTTTATCATTAGGGCTGAGCTCTTACCCCCTTCTCCAACTGTGGGAAACAAATGGGTTTGATAAAGGGAGTCACTGGTACGGCCCCTCTTCCTCTTCGCGCTGAGAAAGCAGCCCGTATTGACTGGCTTCTGTCACTCATCTGATTAAAGGTACCACTTACTTCCAAATGCTTAGAGCTGGGGCCGGGAGCCATTCATAAAACTCATATTGAACGATTGGCTTTCACAAAGTTTGCCTTAATGTTTTTGCATGGTATTGATCTGTGGGGGGAGCTATAAAAATTGACACCAGAATAAACTTTGAACGACGGCTCTCACTCAGCCGAACTGGGATCAATGCGCATCGACCAGGCACGGAGGGAGGGGAGGAACGAACCCTTCTCCATTAGCCGGTCTCCGCTGGACCAGCAAAAACTCGGCTGGGTCCTTTCCCGCCTGCACTTCGGGTCTCAGATGCAGATGCAATGATGTTTGGGGTAAGTGCTGAGATAGAAGACAAACCCCTCATTCTGGAATAAGGGGTTCTGAAATTCCTAGTTATCAGCACTTGAGAAATTTAATTTTCCCTTAAAAGGCTCCCATGTGGTGCTAGTTACAGGTGTGGGAGCCATGGGACAGAGGAGGGGAATAAGTGCTTATTGAGCACGTACTATGTCCCAGGTGTTTGAGCTGGGCACTTTGCGAAACACTCAGGAAGCTGTACAGGCTGGCTCCACTAATAACTGGCTGATAACCTCAAACTAGTGACTCAACCTTTCTGAGCTTCCATTTACTCCTGTAAAACGCAGAGCCTTCTTAATAACCACCTTGCAGGATCATCTTCTAGTTTCCAGATCGTCTAAACCAGGACCAGTGGCAGGTGGGGCCTGGGCATCAGCATTTGGTCCAAGTTCCCCAGTGGATTCTGACTCACAGAGAAGCTCAGGAACCATGGCTTTGGGATGACTGAGTATGCGGGGAGAGAAGCCAGGCTGCCCTGAAGTTTTAAAAGGTTAAAAGCATGCATTAAGCACTTACTGCATACCAGCCCCTTTGCCACCCACCGGCTAGTTTACATCATCTTTTCAACACCTGGCATTGTTTTTTATTACCCCATTTCCCAGATGCAGTCCCTGAGATTCAGAGAGGTCGCATTAAGGCCCTAAGTCACACAGCTGGCCAGCAGCAGAGGTTGATCCCACCTAGGGCGCCCCTGAACACACGCCTGCACGTTCATGGCCACGAAGGCTGAAGGAACAGCATGGAGCAAGGGAGATATGGGCAACGGCGTCACTAAAACTATTTCTGGGCCACTGGCCAAGTCTGGCAATGAGTATTTTGCTCGTGAAATACGGGGTGGCTTGGAGGAGGCTGGAGGAAGCTGGGGGCGGGGTGGTGGGGCCGGGAGGGAGCTTCCTGGGTGCTAATGGATTCCACGTGAGCTGCAAAACCCCGCAGTGGAGAGCGGCACTTATTATTCCCATCTCTCACCCCGGAGAATTTATGAGGCTTCCAGTCCTACGACTTCAAAGCACAGCACAAAACTCAGCAGCCACTGCTTCCCCTCACGCGTCCCCCTTATTTAGTTATTTAGCTGTTTATTTCTCTCCCTTTTCTCACGCGCCCGTGAAGTTCGCTTCGCCGTCAAACACCCTTGTTTGGTGCAAGCGATCGCAAAGCTCAAAGAGGGAAAACTCACCTCGGGCTGGTCGTTATTACTGGGAAGAGCCGGGAGCTGGAAGTTCCCCCCACCCCACACCATAAATAACCTCTCTCCCTCACCAGCCCACAAATCACTCCAGATTTTTGGAGTAAATAGTAATTGCTGTGTTTTCCCCCGTGGGCATAGCGGAGGGTGTATGTATGTGCATGTATGCGTTTGATTTAATTTATTTATTTATTTTTTTTAGCCTTGTAAAAAGCACCTTCATCTCCACCCTCCACTTCTAAATACTCTTTTGAAGGGATTACTGCACCCAGACGCCCGACCCAGGGGCTTGGCACGGCACGATGTAGGTTTGAGATTTACTGTGGCTCCAGGGAGCTGGGAGATGCACCAGCCCAACTCAGGGCTGGAGGAATGTTCCTCTGTTGCTTTGTGTGGCGGACACACGTCCTGACACCCTTACTATCCCTCACTCTCCCCATTCCCAGTGCCCTGGCGCTGGCCTGCCAGGTGTCCCCAACAGGCTCCTGGCTGGTCTCCGCCTGTCACTCCACATCGTCCTCCTTCTAGTCCCTCTTCCTCTGCACCAGCCACCCCTGCGGTGACCTTTCTATGCCTCCAATCTGATCATCATTGGATACCGATCATTATTTCTGGTCCCTGCCTTAAAACCTCCCAGCGCCTCCCTCCACAAAGCAGACCCAGGGGCAGAAGTTTGTGTGCAGGTGGCTTATTGGAGAGATGCTCTCAGGAGGCCAAAGTGTGGGGATGGGAAAGTGAAGCGGCGAAGAGATGAGAGCTGATCGATCGACTGTGTGTTAGAGTGCTGCTTACCATGGGGGAAACTGAGGCCCAGGCTTGCTGGGGAGCTCAGGGGGACTGCATTTCCCAGCCTCATTTCTTTCTCTGTCTCTCTCCCCCTCCAGCAGCTTCCACTGCAGCTGCACTGAACTCTGTGACACCCCCAAGTGGACCTGGACATTCTGAGCCTCCGTGCCTTTGCCCATGCCATTCCCTCTGTCTGGAACGCCCTTCCCAGTCGTGTCTACCTGGAAGACAGCTCCGCTGGTGTTTAGATTGCATTCGAGCCTCAGGGAAGCCCTTTCTGTCCGTCAGGTAGGAGCATCCGCCTCTCTGGGTTTGCCCCGCTGTCTACTGTCCACACACGTATCACAGGAATTATTCATTTTAAATATACTCATGCGCTTGTCTCTCTCCTCTGTCAGAACTGGATCACTGGGATGGGGCCTCATGCTGTATCTGTCATTGTGTTCCCTGTACCTGGCTCAGAGCCTGGCGCTTAGTAGCTACTCAATAAATGTTGAACAAGGGAATGAATTGAAATGGGTCGTCTTGCATGCAAGGACCCCTTGGTGGGGGTCTTTCCTTTCCCAGCCAGAGCCCCAATCCTTTACTGATGGACTCAGCCTGCCCTGCCCAGACGAGGAGTAACAGTGGGGCATGGTGGCAAATGCATGGAATTTAGGGTCAGAAGAGCTGGGTTCCAGAACTTTCTGGCCCCAGAATTTGCCACTTACTTGTGACCTGGAAAATGCCCTGCCCCTTCGCATCTCTCCGGGTGAGTTCGACTAGACCGGGCTGGAGCAGCATCCGCCCTGCCCTCCCTTCTGCTCCCGCAGCAGAGGCCGTGGCCGCATGTTGCGCTGGATGTCTCCCCAGTCCTCCTGCCTCCACTGAGCTCCTGCGTGGCCTGCGTCGACGGCCCTCTGCCCTGTGGATCCCGGGTGGGCTCAGCCAGTGGAGAGTGGCGGCAGGAAGCCCAGCAGAGGGAGAGAACGGGACCAGGGTGTTAGTTTCCCAGCTCCCTGTCTGCAGAGTTGGCTGTCCCTTGACCAAGGACCACGGCTCCTACCAACTGCCCCCTGCCCAGAGCCAGCCACGCCCTCTGCAATCCGATGACCTCTCCCTCCTCTCACCTCCTCTGGCCCAAGACTGGTAACAGCCCCAGCTCTGCTAGGCGTGTGGTCCTGCACCCACCCCGGTGAGCTCCGAAGCCCTTCCCACACTTCCATAAGTAGCCCTTTATTCATTTCTCCTCAGGCATTAGATTCTCACAGGGAGTGTGCAACCTGGATCCCTCCCATGTGTGGTTTATAGCGGGGTTTGTGCTCCTATGAGAATCTAATGCCCCCACCGACGCTGATCTGACAGGAGGCGGCGCTTAGGCAGGGACGGGAGCGATGGGGAGCGGCTGTAAAAACAGACGAAAGTTCCCTCGTTCACCTGTGATCTCCCCTTAGGTCTAGGCAAGCAGGGCTTAGTAGCCCTGTCCCACTGAGACTGTGTGTGACGGGGGTGTGGGGGGCGATGATTTCCAAAAGGGGAAACCAGAAGGAAAAGAAATAGACACTGGATTGGCCAAAACAGCAGACGCCCATTGCAGCGATGGTGTTGGCTATTTTTAACAACAGATATCACTTATTTCCTTTTCCATCTGTTAGGCATTCTTGCTGTGTACGGTTGTGCAGGTTGCGTCCTGCCCAAGACCACCTTGTTAAGGAGGCACAGAGGCTCTAAATCCACGCCGAAGCTCTGCTTGGCAAATAGCTGTATCCACCCAGAGGAAGAGATGTCTTTCCTAATGTGCAAAGAAGCACCAGGTATAAATCATCACATTTAATCCTGTAAACAGCCCTGAAAGGTGGGCGTGGTAGATTAAAGATGTTCACAAATGCTTTGCCGCTTCTCCCATCGAAGAGGGAGTCAAAGCCCTGGGGATGGGACTCATGCTACACGCGTCATTGCGAGATGGAGCCTAATCCCTCTCTCCCTTGAATCTGGACCGGCCTTAAACACTCGCTTGATCAACCAAATATGGTGGAAGTAACGTCCTGGGATTTCCAAGGCTACGTGATAAGAAATCTTGCTGCTTTCGGGGGTGGCTTGGAGCTCTGAGCTGCCATGTATAATGTCTGACTACCGGTCCCTATTGTTCAGTCAGTCACCAAGGTCAGATTCAGGGGAAGGAATTCATGGAAGTGTCAAACAATTTATGACCACCTTCAATCTACCAAATGGTTGGTTGACTTCATTCAAGAAATGTTTCTTTGTTGAGCACCCACTTCACGCCAGACACTGATCTAGTGGTGAACAAAACAGAAAAGTGCTCTGTTTCCACAGAGCCTATATTCCAGTGGGAGGTTGCATTCTAACTGGAATAAATGGGTCAAGGAACAGGAGAGGAAAGTTGAGCATATCTAATCTCTAACTTTTGACTTCATACATGGGGTCCCATGACATAGTCTCATGATGACATGAGGTCTGATTTCTCATTTCCAAGCCAATTCTCCATTCATTGATTATCCACATCCGTCCTCCATGGCAACAGCTAAGACACTCTGAAATAGCAAGAGGTAGATTTTCTTTCTCTCCCTTTCCATGGGTGTCTGGCACGTCATAGGGCTTAGGGACTAGGTGCTGCCTGAAGCTCTTGGGGCCAACTCGGGTCCCCCATTGGTTCTGAGTTCCAGGACTGATGAAGGAGGGCTTCGGGAGACCGAGGGGGCTGGAGTTGCATCATCGCGACTCAGGGCAGCCGGTGTCCACCCTGGCACTGAGCTGCTGGCTTCAGGATCGGCATGAGAAGGTCCCACTTACGGGGCCACCTGACCAGCAGCCCAAGGGCTGGGCCTGGGCAGCACCGAGGAATTTCACACGTGGTGGTGCCAACCTGGGTTATGTTCTGGAATAACACATGCAAGTGGCGCAGGGTAAACTTGTGAGTCATGGTGCTAATCTGAGTTCTTTCAACCTGGGTGCCCAGGAGATGAGCAAAGCCCTGACTTCAGCACCATCAAAGAGGTTATATGGCAAAGTCAACAGTTTCAACAGGGAGCAAAAGGCTGAATCACCCAGGCCGTTGCTTTCCCCTTGCCTGAGTCAGGAGTAAAGGATTAAGTATGCTATTTTGGGGAGCTCCTAAGTGCTCCAGAGGAGAGCTTCCAATAGAGGTGAGTACGTTCCGATTAACTCCGCAGCGCACCTTTCAAGCTGGGATCCATTTATTTTTCATTTCCATTATTGGGCAACCAACCAAGTGCTATTTATGAGCTCTGAATCTGAGCCCCCACAGATGTCATTTATGTCAATCACCTAGATTTATTTTTCTAAAAATGTGCTCTGCAGAATGACAATTTTCTAGTATGCTTGATTGGTGGCCAAGGTGGGGAGGAAGGGGTGACAGGCACAGAAAAGAAATTTTTGATCATCAAAAAGAAGAGCTATTCGGGAAATACTTGATTCAATTTTCTGTAACAGATTTCTCTACTGCAGGACTTTTCAGAGCCTTTCATGTGCTAATGTATGTTGCAAATCTCCAAAAGGGGTTTACATTATTAACCTTTCTCAACTTGGCTATGGACCGTCCCTTCCCCCACCTTTTGTAGAGCAGAGAAATTGTTTTTCACAAAGATGTTTTGAGAAATGCTGTTCTTGAATTGTTCAGAAAAATTCTTTCAAATTACAGGCATACAAATTAACCAAGGAGCTTGTTAAAAACACACATTTCCACGTCAGATATTAAAATCGAGTGGGTCTTGGGTGAAGTCCAGAAACATTCATTTAATAAACATTTTAGGTGATTTTGATGTGAGTGATCCATGGCACACACTTTGGGAAATACTGCTTTAGAGCCACTCAGAGTTGGATGGCATGTAAATTTAAATCCTTATTTTATAGATGGGAAACTGAGGCACCGAGAAGTGATTTGCTGTACAGTGAGTTTTTTGTAAAGTCAGAATTGGCCTGGGACTCCCAGATTAGGAAAAAAACCTCCCTCATCACCTAATGAGACATTCAGTCTTTCATAGGCAGCTGAGGTTTCTATAAATAACAAGGAATTAGGTGCTCACGGGATGGTGTTAAATTCATGGATGGATAAGTGAATGAATGAATGAATGAATGAGTAAACGTACATCCCTTATTCTAGTCATTTACACCTCTTTTGATGCAACCCAAGGGCACAATTGATTTGATGGGTTCCACTTTATGGCAAAGCCAACTAAAGGTCCAGAGAAGTTAAGTGATGTGCTAAAGGTCACACAGCAAGTCAATGGTAGAGTGATAGTCGTAAGTCAGGTTTTTTTTCCTGATTCCAGATTCCAAATCTGATACCAGGATCGCCATTCCTTGGCCACCCTCAGACTCTAGAATCAGATGTGGATTTTGTTTCTCAGCTCTGCTACTTGCTAACTGTGTGACATCGGTGAAGTCACACGAACTCTCTGAGCCTTGTGCGTAAAATGAAGATAAGAACTCACTCGATCACTTTTCAGAAGTGATTAAATGAGATGAAGTATGTGCACCCTTGGCAAGGTACCCCGCATGCGGTAAGCGCTTTATAAATATTAACTACTAGTAATAACAATATCGATAACCATGAGTAGTATCTAAAAGAGACCAAGGCACATTGAGAAGGAAAATGAATTTCTTTTTTGGATAAAAATGAAACGATCATAGGACCACAAAGTCTGGCTTCTTGGTGTATCCTGCTGAGCCCCAGAGTCCCAGAATCCCAGAGTTGGAACAGGCTCTGGAATTCACCTCATCTAACATCCAGCCCCAGTAGAGACCCCTGTGAGAAGGCCCCATATATTCTCAGTGTGTCACCTCCACTGACAGTGAATTATTTCTAGATAAATAGTGGCAATTTTTAGCACCATGTTTCCCAAAATGTTGCCCAAGTACCACTGGTTCCAGAAAATGCTCCTTAAGAAAAGAATTCCATATTCAAACAAGCTTGAGCAAGGTCACATGCTCTAACCAACCCCCACGTGGGTATATTTATAATGCCCATCATTATGTTAAAGGCTCTGACAAGTCCCACAGTCAAGGGAAAAATAAAGTCACTCTTTGTTGAACCCTTGGCTCTCCAAACTCATTTAACCAAAAAACCCTGTTGACGGCCTGTTGAGCTTTTTTTCCCCCCTGTAGAAGCACTTTGGAGACTTCTGTATTAGAAAGTTTTCTCATCCATTAATTCATAACTGATTTTCTTTTTTTTTTTTTTTTTTTGCAACCATGCTGATGACATCATTCTAGATTCACTCAAATCAAGATACTACCATTGTCCCTTTAGGAAATACATATTTCCTAACACAGAGTGTTGGTCCCAGCAGTGTGCACTGGTACAGTTGTCCGGATTGTTCACAGCTGACATCTACTCTGAGTGACCTGTGTCTGTGCCATCCTGGCTGGTAGAGACTTTGAATGCTGCTTCTGCTAACAACTCCTTATTTCACAAGACTAGTCTCTCTCGAAGCCCATCACTCTAAATTCTCTCAGGTCCATAAATCAGTTCCCTGAGCTCTGTCTCTTCTCTCTGGAACCGTCCCCTCCGCTCAGACCTGTTTCATCTCTTAACTTGCATCTGCTACTAGTCAGTGACTTCAGTTTCTCTCCCCAACTCTCAAGAAACCCCTTGTCCCCAGAAAATGTGCCTGAGAAGAGGGGTTAATAAGTCAACAGTCCCACCCCAGCGCTGTGTTCAAAAATTGCCATTTGACCTTGAGATTCAAGCACGCACATGCAAACACATACGCGCACACACGTGCACACACACCTCCCAGACTTCCCGAATGCAAATACCGGATTCCAGCCCCTTGCCCATTGCAGCGGGGTCTCCCTTCTCCCCATGAGGTGAATCTACTAAGAGAACTTCCAGAGCCCTTTCTTGGGGAGGGGAGGAAGGTTAAAAGTGTACACAGAGCATTCTTTCTGGCTCCGCTCAGAAGCTATCAGGGCAAAGGGAGTGGGGTTTCTGGTTTCAAAGGGAGCCCGAGCAAAGCTGCTTCTTTTAGTTGCAGCCCCTCTTAGGAAAATGGAGAGCTTTTTCTCCCCGCTCCTGCAAGCAGCGCCATAAATCACGGGCGCTCCTCCGGTTCTGTGAGCGGGGGTGGGATTAAGCTTGTTTGGTTGGATTTGTTTGAGTGTGTGTCTTTCGGTCTCCCTCCCCCGCCCCTTCATAAACATCAGCCTGCAAGTTCTCGTCCCCTGGAGGACACACCGACAGCATCACGTTAAATATTTAGAACAGGAAACCACCTTACTCTGCTGGATGGGAAAAGCAATCTCAGTGCTCCAGTGGGGCCCCCATTGCTCTCCTGACCTCTCAAATGAGAAGGCACCCTCGTTTGGTAGCCAGGTGTCACCTCGAACTGTTCCTGGGAATGGAGGCAGGCTTGGTGTCCCAGCACGCAAGGGCTTGGCTGGGAAAATGTTTCTCCTTGGAGCAGGGTTTGTAGGGCAAGGGTAATCGATAAAATACATTTTTAATAGCCTTTTTCTTGTGAGCAAGGTAGTTATGTGGCTCAGTGAAGGGAGAAAAACATGGTAGGAGGAAGAACTCTGCCAAACCATCCACCAGAGCATCACCCATGTCCAGGTGTCTGTGCTGAAATGCAGCACTGCTCATGGTATGCTCCTGTGCACAACCTTCTATGGCTCCCTACTGCCGAGGGAGGAAAGGTCAAGTTGCCACATGCAGCAGTCCCCAACCTTTTTGGCACCAGGGACTGGTTTCATGGAAGACAATTTTTTCACAGATGGAGTTGGAGGTATCAGAGCTCTGAGGCCCAGTCCCTAACAGGCTGCGGACCGGTACTGGCTTGGGGACCACAGACATAGAGCATAGAAGACCCTTTGGAACTTAGCTTAAATCTAATTTTTTTTTCTCCTGCCTGTTTTTTCTTTTACCATGGCTCTGCTGTCATCTAAACTCTTATCTCTCCTTTTATTATCCATGAACTTTCATGTCTTATACCCACTTTAGACTTACTGCTGTCTGTGCTTAGAGTGATATTAACTCCATCTCCCCTTTATATTCCAGGGAGGATCCAGCCTGCTTGTTATTAGTTTAGAATACAATAGTCCTCCCTTATTCTTGGGGAATATGTTCCAAGACCCCCAGTAGACGCCTGAAATTGCGCATAGTATCGAACCCTATATATACTATGTTTTTTCCTATACATACATACTTATGATAAATTTTAATTTATAAATTAGGCACAGTAAGAGATTAACAACAATAACAAATAATAAAATAGAACCGTTATAATAATATGCTACAATAAAAGTATGTATCTCTCGAAATATGTTATTATACTGTACATGGTTAACTGAAATTGCAGACAGTAAATCCCTGGGTGGGGAGACTACTGTATTTTAATAGTAAATAACAGTAAACAGTAAAAAATATATATTGGCTCATATAAATGAGAAGTAAAGGTATATATGGGCTTCAAGTAAGGCTCGATCCAGCAGTTCAAACAATGGCATGGAAGGCCCAGTTTCTTTCTATTTCATCTTCCACTGTGTCAGATACCACACAGCAACCCCTTTGTAACTCCTAGATCACTTTTAATGAGAGCAGAGTGGCTGTGGCAGTTTTAGACCTCACACATCTACCCCATACCATCTGGGAAAAAAAAAAAGACTTTCTTTAGGTAGCCCCTGTGCCAGTCCTTGGATTTACTTTTTCCAAAGGGCGAAATTAGATCTTGCGTCCATTCCTGCACCAATGGCTGGGATTTGGCGGCGGGAGTGTGGGGGAATGGGGAATCGTATCTGCTTGTCCCCATACATGTCATTCTCTCTGCTCGGAATACTCCTCCTTGGAAAACTCCTATTCGATCCCCAAAACCTAGGTCCAACATCCCATCCCTCTGTTAGGCTTCCCATTCTATTCCAACCTCTGCCTCATTAGAGACTATTTTATGCTCTGTTCCCAAAACGCTCTGTTTCTTTGCGTGTGTGTGCGTGCACAGTACGTTGCCTTATGGCTACGTTTTTAAATGTGTGACTTCCCCACTAGGCCGTGAATTCTCCCAGGGCCAGAGACCACATCGGATTCCTAGCGTCTGTCGCCTGTTGACTCACACACTGCCAGACGCACAGAGTTCTCAAAATATCTGTCGGATGGCTGTGTGTACAATGTGCGTGGGCCTGTGCTGTCATCACTTCCAGACTGACTCATCGGGCAAGACAGAGGTCCTGGAACTCTCCAGATCCACTGGGACTTGGAGCCTGAGCCAGTCTCAAGCATGGAGATGACAATTCCCTGCTGGGCACCACGCCATTGTTGCAACACCACCACCACCACCAACAGAAAGACACGCATCTCTCAAGGACCATCTCTGAGGGATATTCCAGTCCCGAGAGGGTAATCCCAGGCTGGTTCTAAAAGCAGATTGTCCAGAGGTCAGACTTTCAGCAGTATGTACGTGGCCTGTGCAAATTGGGTAATTTAAGGGGAATTTAATAGAGGGGCATTAGAGATGAACAGAGGTGGTATGGCCAGGTATAGGGAAAACAGCAAGGGTAGAGAAGCATTCTGGGATTAGCAACATCGGGAAGCTGTTCCAACCTCCAGCCCTCCCAGAGCAGTGTTGGAGAGCTGAATGGGGCTGCTGTCTCACAGGAGCAGCAGACAAACCCCCGCGCCCTGGCAGGGGGATGCCAGGGGACACACACCTGACCTCACTCTTCTCCTGCCAGCGCCACCCATTGCCCAAACCCAGCGGACACCAGGAAGCGACTTCTGCAGGCCACTGCAGTCAGCCTCCGGGGACAGAGAGCAGAGTGGAGAGGGGCGGAGGCGCACAGGAGAGACGCCCACAGGTACGGCACGTCAGGGCCTGACAATGAAGCCATGGGTAGCAGGGACCGAACGGGCTTTCTCTATTCTGCTAACTTGGCCTCATGTCTTCTTTTTGGATCAGGGTAGACGGCAGACTGTCTACCTCGATTTTAACCAGACACTGGGCATAGAGTGTCAGGACATGCTTTGGGGGAAGATGGATAAAGGTGGCCTGTATGTCTGAACCGATCTGTGGGCCTCCTTGCAGACTGGCTAATTCTTCAACGGTGCGGACCGAAGAATCGGAGACCGTCGGGAAGGCGGTTGTGAGTCTGCGGCATGGGGCTCCGTCCTTGGCCACGTCTGCTCACCATAGCTACCAGGGAATTAGTGAAAAGCAGAATATGCCTGTCGATTGTCCCTTCTGGTGACCGGAAGTCAGAAGAACTGGCTAGCAGCTTGGATGACAGACTGGATGGCAAACGGGTGAAATTATGAACTGAGCTAGCGCGATGCGTTTTATTTTGATACCAGAAATGCCAAGTGCAAAGGCCCAAGGCCAGGGTTGGCTTTTTAGGGATGAGTCCAAGTTGTCGGGGCAGAGAGGGCAAGAGTGAAGGTGGAGTGTCCCACTTGGAGGACCCGGAGTGAGCAGAGGAAGGCAGGTACGAGACCCTGAAGGGCCTGGGTCGCTCACAGATGCGTCAAGACGCAGGAGTGAGACGAGGGGAAGCGAAAGAGGTGGTGGGGACTGTGGCAAGGAGCATGGAATTCACCCCAAAGGTGATCGGGATTCACCCCAAAGATTTTAGCAAGGGAGGGAATAGTCAAGATTACTTATTTCTTCCTTCATGGATATGTGTGTGTATTTTTCATTACATCACTCGGTTGATTCAGGTTTTTTCCCCTCAAAATTCTATCATGAGAATTTCCAAACATCCAGAAAAGTTGAAAGAATTGTACAATGAGCATCTGCACACTCCCTGCCCAGGTGATATAGTTGGCATTTTGCAACATTTATTGTATCACACACCCAACTATCCCATCATACTTCTGATTATCCACACATCCATCTTTTATACCTATATAAAAGTTGCAGACATTGGTATGTTTTACCGCTAAGCCCTTCAACACGTGTAGCCTTCACTATGGTTCGTGCTTTGTTAACTCAGGGTTGATTTCAAATGTGAAATCACCGCACATCACAGCTGGTTAGTACATCCACACTGTGGAGTGGGATTCCAGAGCCAGCACTCCTCGTCGCCATCCCACGGTGTCATCTGGATGGAGCCACCGAGGTGTGTTAAGCACACGCGAAGAGGGGATGGTCGGATAAAGGGATGGAGATTTCATCCAGTTGTGAGGCGTCTGTCTGCACAGGTGCCCCGGGCAGGACCAAGATGGAGCGAAAGCAAGACCATGAAGGAAAGATGTTTTTATTAGAGTTTTCCCATCAACTCACTGGCCTGCATCTCGGGCTTTCTGAATCGTGAAACCAGACTCAGAGAAGCCTTTGAAGAGAGTTAAGCTTCTGGATGGATCCTGTCCCAGCTAGTCTTCCTCGGGTACTTGACTCAGCTCAGGGCACTTGCCGTAGGACAGACTCCACGGGGTTCTGAGTCATAGGTCAGCGCTAACTAACTTCCTGAACATGTTGGAGAAAACGAAAAAAACTCCGGGCATGTTCATCCCAGAAACACTAGAAAAACCCCGTGGAAGATGTGAGGGCTGAGTGTTAGCACCTGGGGTTGGAATTCCAATGCTTTCGTGTTTGGCTGCGTGACCAAACCCAACCAGTGTCCCCAGCACACACGCTTGTGTGTATTGGGAAAACTCTGAAATGCTCATTTCCTTTTATGTTGGCCCAGAGCTCGCAAGGCATGTGGGGGTTTCCTTGGGGTCCATGGGAATTTGGACAGGGTTTGTATCAAAGCGACAAATTAGGCCACTTCGTACATCATCTGCCACCAATATATGATTAAATGGGGACTTAGTAGGATTCCAGTCAATGAATAAAGATCAGCTAATTGGAAAAAAAAAGCAATTAGTTAATTCTTCAATTAGTATTCCTTTTACCTATCAACTATCAATGCTATTTTTTTTTTTTTTTGCAGGGGGAGAAGGGGTTAGATTTTCTGATCTAGCATAAAGCCATCTTGTCCAGTGATAAATAGAGCTGTGCTGGAATTTCCACGGGCGTTCTTGCATTATAATGGTGAGTAACTAGACAAAGACACAACAAAATGTTAGGACACAAACGTTTGTGATCAACATGTAAATTCTCACTTAAACGTGGGAGAGAGATCAGAGAGAAGAATGCCGAGGAAAAATTTCATTAGCTGTCTTCCCAGCCTGACCTCAATGGTAGAATGTAATTTGGCTAATGGAGTTTGTGTTTCTCATTAAATTATATGGGCATTAAAAAGAGCTCTACAACAATAAAAATATTCCAGGGGGTTAATTACTCGTGGAGTTATTCGGTCATCCTCACTCCGTCATGATAAATTCCACAGGTCCTGCGCGATGTGAATGGGTAGGATGAAGGTGATTATTTTTTTATCATAACAGGAGCTATGACTTGGGCCTTTCAAATATTCCTGGAGCTTTAGGTTCAGAAGGCTCTTAGGAGAAGATCTTACTTAACAGTTTTAATTTTAGAGATGGGTCTATGACACAGACACATTGAAGTCATTAGATTTTATTCCTACTACAAGGAGTCCGTGTGATTCAGGAAGGAACGAACATATTGAAGAAGGTAAAGGTATCAGGCTCTGTGCTAAGCACATTAGACACGCGGTGTCCCATTTACGTATCTGGTGTGATGATGATATTGTTAACTTTATTTTATGTAGAACAGCATTGAGGTTCAGGGAGGTTGAGCCAATGGTCCAAAGTTGTATAGTAGTGACTGAAGGAGCCAGCACTCAAACTCGGGTCTAGAAAACTCTGGAGTCCACATTGTTAATTAAACTGTGAAACTGAAACACAACGGTGGACATCTCCAGGAAGGCAGATTCTGAGTCATTATAAGGAAGGTCTTTGCAAGAGTCAAGGTTGTCCCACAATGGAATCCAGGTGCGGTAAGGTAAGAGTTGTCCACGGCTTGGTGTGTTCAAGAAGAGGAGGGTTAAT
>RJWJ010005974.1:0-65113 GCA_004363605.1 Indri indri
AGGCATGTGCCACCATGCCCGGCTAATTTTTTCTCTATATATTTTTAGCTGTCCAATTAATTTTCTTTCTATTTTTGGTAGAGATGGGGTCTCGCTCTTGCTCAGGCTGGTCTCGAACTCCTGAGCTCAGAACGATCCGCCCACCTCGGCCTCCCAGAGTGCTAGGATTACAGGCTTGAGCCACCGCGCCCGGCCTGTAGTTGAGTTTCTTATTCACGAAGAACTTTCTGGTTCCTGAGTATTTCTAAATTGTGTGGCAATTGCATACCCCACTGTAAATGAATAAATTGGCCTTCTGTTTGCCTTTTGAGAAATTACTAGTGAAGAATGGACAGGCCCAGTGGAATCCCTCAGTCCAACATTCCTTGCTAATGACCTTCTCGGTCTGAAACGTGTTTGAAAACAGTTGGCTCCTGCCCTCAAGCTACCCTGCTTCGTGTACTGAATCTCATAATCCCACTGTACTGAACCTAGTGACTGGGACAAACTTCCGGGGCAGTCGTAGAGCGGACAGCTGCCACCTGTATCAATGCGTAGGGACTGCACCAACTCTGCCCCAGTGTTCTCTGCGGAGAGTGAGCATACCTGGCTTCTGGGCTTGGCAGCCCTCAGGCTCCGGGATCCAAAGGACTTGGTTTGCTCCCTTCAAAGATAGAGGCAGGAGCAGGACCCGGGAATAACCAATTGTGCTGACGAGGGGTACTCTGATGCCCCCCGGTGCAGCTCTAGCTCTGCTAGGGGCAGGAAGAGGTGTGCAAGTGGGCCAAGCGTCCCTGGCAGTGCTTCCTATTTGATCCTGTATGGCAGCCAAATGGTGACACCAAGAAGGTGCAGAGAAGTGCGGGGTCTTTGCAAAGGCAGAACAGTGAGTGTAGGTGCCAGGTGGGCCACAGTGCCTTGGGCTAATGGTTGTATCTCCAAAGCCGGGTAGATGCTGGCTTCCTGCTTAACACCAGGCCAGTCCACCAAAGGCGCTGGTCTGTGGGCCTGTCTCCCAGCCTCCTCTCCACCGTGTCTCCAGCGAGTGTCTTGTCATCAGCCTTACCCCACGCCTATTACTGCTCTCAGCACACGTATGTTTAGTTTAGACTCTGCTGTTGTTTTGTAATAGTTTGTGGGTTGTGTCATAGGTGTATGTTGTGTCTAAGGTGGATGGAGGCCCCTGAGATGAGGATCTGTTTTCTAGTTCTCTTAAAACATCACCCTCCTCCCCCACAACCACCACCAATAATAACGAGTACCTAATACAGGGCATTACGTAACACAGACACAATGCCTGTGAATGAGTTCACGGCACAGGCGCTCGGGAGTTAGCCCCCACGGAGCACAAACAGCACACAGGTGAGAAGCCACGTTTTCAGAGCTGAGGACTGCGTAGGGAGGAGCCCTTTGCTTTTGCAGTTCATTTAACAGAGGAAGTATTTGCCCTGATGGGGCTGTTAGAATAACAAAAAAAGTGGAAGATGTGTTCCCTAACCTCACAAAGCACAAGTACATGTGAATATTCTTCATAGAGCTAGGAAATAATTAAAACAACAATTTGCAGACATCACATCCTCCTGACTTAGCAGGCAAGTGTTAAAAGAGAGAAAATCTTGCTTTGGCTTTGGAAAATCCAAAACAGCTTTTTCCAAAAGTCTTTACTATGAGATTCCTTGAGATATCAGCCTATATGTCTTAAATGATTTGTTTGTGTTCTCAGCTTCTCAGAAATGTATTTTCTTCAAAAAATAAATAAATAAAAATGCAAATTCTCCACCTCCGGAAAGGTCGAGGTGCTGGGTGGCTCCCGGCCACGAGGGGGCGTGGTCTCCATGCTCCTGGCGCCACAGACCGGCTGTGCCTCGCCACAGCCTGGCAGAGCTGGGGGTGCCCCTGCAGCCAGCCGAGGTTGGGGGGCCCAGGAGTCTGCAGACCTCTTCCCCTGTTGCAGCAACTCCCGCCGCGGAGCGTCCACCCGGGGTGCAGGAGGCCACGAGCGGTCAGGCGGGGGCAGAGGTCGTGTTGAAATTACAGACTGCCCAGCAGTGCCGCGCTGGCAGCTTCGCCCAGGAGCCAGCAGGGCGGGCGGTGTCTGGGGCACGACCTTGGGTGGCTGTGGTGCTGGCTAGGGTGCTGGGTGGAGCTGGCTGGCGAGTCCAAGCGAGCATGGGTGCGGCAGCCGCCACAGAGATGGGGCCACACGGGACCTGGAGCCACTCTGCCTGGCCAGCTACTCCCAGTCCACCAGAATTAGGACTGTCAGTGGGTTCAAGGCAAAGACCATGCTTTTTAGCGAGGTCCTCTGCAGTCTGGCTTCAGTCTCCCTTCCTCAGCGTGACCTTCCCTAAGAGCAGTTCTCCTCCAGCCCAGCTAAATGACCTACTCTTCCCCAAGTGACTCACGCTTTACTTCATTGCTTCATTCATTCATTTATTCCGCCATGCAACAAACGCTGACGGAGTGCCCGTTGTAGCCAGACACCGTGGAGATACGAGACCTCCTCTGTGCCTTCGGAGCCCTACGGCCTCCTGCCTCCGCATCTTGACTCATGCGTTTCCCTTTGTGGAAAATTCTCCCCATCCCTCTACCCGGCCAGATTTCACCGTCCTTCAGTGACCTCCTCAAGCCTCACCAGCTCTAGGAAGTCCCCTCCGATTACTCCAAAGTGAGAAAAGGGACCTCGTCCTTCTTGTTCACTGTTACATCCTGAGTGACGAATACTGTGCCTATCCCAAGCAGGGGCTCAATAAACAGTTATTGGCCGAATGAATCAGGCGATCTCGTCTGCTCTGACCTCACAGCCCTATCGCCCAAAACTTTCACTTGGCAAATCATCCGGCCCTGCCCGTGACATCTCTCCTACTGAACTGCTGTGTTTATTACCACTCGGTGCTGGGTGGTTGGGTTACGCAGGGCTCTTGAGTTATCAGGGACAGAAAGGAATTTATTGGGTCATTGAACCACACCACGGGGTAGGCAGTAAGGACCACAGGGACCTGGAGTACAATGCCAGGATACTCTGCCACTCATACTGGCTTCTCTCTTTGATGTCTTCGTCCCCTGCTTTCACCACCCACAAAATGGCCGTCAGCTGGTCCGGGTTCACATCCTCCCAACTCTGCAGTCCAAGAAGAATAGGATTTTCCCCTCCAGCTCTAATTTTATTTTTTTTATTTTTTTTATTTTTATAGAGATGGGGGGTCTCGCTCTTGCTCAAGCCGGTCTCGAACTCCTGACCTCAGGCAATCCTCCCACCTTGGCCTCCCAGAGTGCTAGGATTACAGGCGTGAGCCACCGCACCCGGCCCCCCAGCTCTCATTTTAAAATCCAGGTAAACCAGGCTTGGTAGCTTGTGCCTATAATCCCAGCTACTCGGGAAGCTTCTCAGGAGGATTGTTTGAGCCCCATTGTCCTAGACCAGCCTGAGCAACATAGTGAGACTCTGTCTCTAATATATTAGAAACAAAAAAAATAAAAATAGAATCCAGGTGAAAGCTCTGGCAGGCCTGGCTTTTTTAGTCCACACGCCGTTCTCTTGGACCAATCACAGCGGCACGGGCGGGGATGGAGCAAGATCGGCAGCCCCTACTTGAGTGGCAGCGTTGGACTAGGGAAGGAGCAGTTGATCCCCAAAAGGTGGATGGGAGAAAAGGACAGGGCCATTGGGAAGGGCGAGGGCCGGGACTCCAGGGTATATGTACAACAGAGGGGATGTTTACATTGTTATGTTTATTCCCAGTTACTGGGGTCGTGTGCCTTTGGCAATAAACAGAACGTGAAAAACATTGGCTGAGTTTTAGGAAAGGGGTTTTGTTTGCTTGTTTTGGGTTTTGGTTGAAACCCCCGCTGGATCTTCCCTGGACTTTGCCTACCACAGTCCATCTTGTCCTCTTGTCACTGCTGCTGTGGGTGGGGTCATTTGTCCCACCTCTTGGGTGTGGAGATAGAACCCTGGTAGCCATGTTATGACTGGAGCTGTCACTTCTGGTTTTCCTTCTGAGAAAATCTGAGCCCCGCAGAGTGAGTAACACTGGCTTTTTGTCTCAAGTGGGAAATGGCTCTAAGACTGGTTTTTCTATTTGTTTTTCTTCGTTTATTTTGGGAGAAAGCAAAGAGGACAATTTTGTAAAATGGTATCTTCTTTGGATGGCCTCTGGAGTGTGGCCATTTCAAAAGCAGTATTCCTTGCAGAAGAGCTGTAGGCTTTCAACAGCCCTGTTCGGTGACATTATGATATCTATTTACTTGATGAGGAAACTGAGGCTCAGTGGTGATAAAGTGCCCAAGGTCACAGAACTATGGGGGGTGGAGGGGAGGACAGCAAGATGCCTCGATCCAGACCCAGTGCCAGCAGCTTTGCCTACATCACACCCTGTAACCGGCATAGCAGTCTTCTGAGGTCAGAACCGCTGATAGGCCCAGTGACATTTAAATGTCTTGTCCAAGGCCACAGAGGCAAGCAGGGCTGGGATTTGCTGATTCCAGTATTTTTGCTTCCTTATACTGTGTGACCTTGGACAGGTCACCTTACCAGTTTGTGCCTCCATCTTCCAATCTGTTAAATGGGGATGATAACAACACACACCTCGTGGGTTTGTTGTGAGGGTTAACTGCAGTGACAGGCCTGGCACGTAGTTAAGAGCACCATAAGTGGACGCTATTGTTGTTACTATACACAAGACCTCCCTTAGGGTCACAAATTGGCCACTCCCCATTGCAGGAGAACCAGGTCCCGTGGGAGCCCCTTCCTGGCGCAGGTGCTCCTGAGGCCCATGCAGGTGCCTGGGAAAGTTTGCAACAGGAATAAAGGGAACAAAGGCCCCAGGTGCTCAGCTGGTGCTTTGTCTGGCTGGAGGCCAGTTTCCTGCTTGATCATGTTGCTCCTGGCTGCCTGGACTCATGGAGCTGGCCCCTCCTCTCTGCCCCTGCCAGCTGAGGGCTAGGCCTGGTGACATAGGACAGGGTCTAGCGTGGGCAAGGCACTTCCTTTCTGGAGCCCAGTGGTGGGGTCTCATGGCAGAAGCAGGAGGCCCTGAGAGGGACCAGTTCTGGACACTCCCTCCCTCTGTGGCCTCAGTGGACCGCCTCCCCACCTCCTCTGGCCAGGTGGCCTTGGGCATAGAAGCTGGGGCTTCGGGGCTGGGATCAGAGACCTGGCTTGAATACCGGCCCGGAACGGAGCAGCAGGGTGACCTTAGGCAGGCCCGCCCTCCCTCTCCGTGTCTAGGTTTTCCAGCATGGAGGGTCAGGAGGTTGCGCTGGTTCCTGCATAAAGCCCTTGCAAGCCCTTAGAATTTCCTGGTGCCCCCAACGCGGCCTGCCGGAGATGAAACCTCAAACCCAGCCCAGGATGATCCTTGTATAACACAAACTAGATCATGTCTCGCCTGTCCTGAAAAGCTGCCACAAGCCTGGCCCGTTCCACCCGCCCCCTGCTGTAGCTCCAGCCTCCAGCCCTCTCTAAGCTCCTTCCTTGAGCAGGAATTTGTTCCTGCCTTGGGGCATTTACACTCACTGTCCCCTTGTCCTGGAACACTTTGCTCTCCGGGTCTTCACACGGCAGTCTCTGTCACCCAGGTCTTGTTCTCCAGTGTTACCTCTTCAGAGAAGCCTTCTTCAGCCACCCCCTGCCCTGTCCCTCTCAGCTGACGTCATCGTGTTTTGGTTCATTCAGAGCTCACCCCTCTCTGAAGCTACCTGTCTTCCTTTGTCCCCGTTTATTTTTAGTCCGCGCTCCACCAGAATCCAAGCTCTGTGGGCACAGGGACCCCCCCTGGCTTCTCTTCCTCTATCTCCCCAGGGCCCAGCCCGGCGCCTGGCACAGGTGGCACTCAGGGGCTCTCTGTAGGTCTCCCATGCTGTAAGACCCACCTTTGAGCAAGGGTCTCGGCCACCTGTGCCCGCCATTCCGCTCTGCTCCAGGCAGTGGGCCGGCGCTGTGAGAAGGCAGCTCTGCGGGCGTGAGACGCTGCCCATTTCCAAACGCTTTCACATGTGGTGCCTCCTCTGTGCCTCCCAGTCGCTCTGTGGGACAGGTAGAGCAGGGCCATAAACCCATTTTATAGATGAGTAAAACTGAGGCACCCAGAGGTGTAAGAAACTTGCCTAAGGTCGTATGCCTCGTTCGGTGCAGAACCAGGAATAGAACTCGAGTCTTAGGAAGCTCTTTCCAGGACCCCAAACCAGACATGGGAATGCCTTATCAGAGAAGATCCATGCAGCAAACTCATTTTCCCAAGGTCGTGTTACAGATGTTCACACGGTTAACATTACTGCGTGAGGGGGATGCTCTGATCTCTGAGGTTCTTTTTGGCTCTCAGTTTCTCTAGGGCTCTTGGATGTAGGTGTTACCTTTAAGTCTCATCCAGGGAAATTCTTGCCCTCTTCCTGGGCTCAGAAATCTCAGTTTTCTTCCCTATTCTGCCATGGGATCACAGGAATGCTCTATGTAGTACATAGCACACAGTACTTAGTACTCTACATAGTACTTAGTACCGCACACCCGGTTTCACATATATTCAACTGCAGATGAGGTTCAGAGAGGTGAAGGGATGTGCCCACACAGGAAAATGACAAAGGCAGGTCTAGAACTCAGTTGGTCTGACTGCAAGCAGGGTGTTCTTCCCACTACACTCACCTGCATGTGAATTCACTTCCCCACTCTGGGAGGCCAAGGCAGGAGGATCGTTGAGGTCAGGAGTTCGAGACCAGCCTGTCTCTACAAAAAAATGGAAAATTAGCCAGACATGGTGGTGTGCACCTTTAGTCCCAGCTACTCAGGAGGCTGAAGCAGAAGGATCGCTGGAGTCCAGGAGTTCGAGGTTGCAGTGAGATGTGATGATGCCACTGCACTCTAGCTCGGGTGACAAAAGAAAAAGAAAAGCTCATTAAAAGCTTATTAAATCCTTGCCATGGCCCTCTGCTAGATCTTGCAGAAGAGACAGGAGATGAGAGAGGTTCCTGGTTGCGCTCACGTGATGGAATGCAGGCCAGCTCCAAACGCGGGCAGAAACCGATACGTGTCGCCACCTTTGTCAGCGTGTGCCTGGGCTCCGTGCAGGCACACACAGGGAAGGTCTGGAAGGATGGACTCTGCTCTAAAATGCTGAGCAGCATCTCCGGGAATGGACTCGTGGGTGATTTTTCACTCTTTTCTTTATACTTCGTGGTATTGTCTGAAATTCCATTTTATAATGAGCAAGTATTTCCTTTATAATCAGAAAAAAAATAATAAAGCCATTTCCATTTTGCAAAGGGTTGAAAAAAAGCCACTGAATAGAAATAAAGAAATGGGAAGAGGTCCTGATACATGTGTGACTAATGTTTTCAGCGAAATCACTCTGGGGATGTTGCAGGTAGAATCTCTGTCAGCCACTAAAGGACCCGCTACTTGAGGGGCATTCAGAATATTAAGGTACCAGGGACTGAGTAGACACTTTCCAATGAATGAGGCAAAAGATCATAAACTTCCTGGCACTCTCTTCCATCCACTCTCATCTTTCTTAGGATCCTAAGGATGAGTGTCACACGCCCTTCGCAAAGATCGCGTGGTGGCTCTGGAAGAAAACCAAGAAGTGAAATGACCTGTTTACGGATGATTGTCCGTGAGTCAGAAGTCATTCAGAGCCCTGGAGTTTCCGGGCCGTTAACTTATCTGCCTGAACCTATGAGTCAGGGTCAGTCACCGCAGCGTGGCCTGTGTACGTGCTTCCTGCTCTGCTCTGGCGGCCCGGCCCCAGGCTTCACGCATGTACACACAGCCGCTGGCAGACTTCCTTGTCCGTGTGTCCTGGGAAGGGGACGGCACGCTTGGCTTATTCATCCACCCACAGGAGTGTGCGCAGCTCTCCCGAGTGCTCACATAGGGCTTTAAATTGCCAGGTATAAACCAAAAAAGGAAAAATAAGTATCAGTACTTCTTTTCCCATCAGTGTGGCAATAGTCTAGCTAGAGCTTACAGCATGTGTTTTGTGAATAACCAGAAGGAACCGACATGTCTATCACTAGCGGGCCAGTAATAATATATTGTTGTATATCCAGAGACTAGAATACTGTGCAGCTGCTAAAAAGAATGAAGTAGGGCCCGGCACAGTAGCTCAACACTGCAATCCCAGCACTTTGGGAGGCTGAGGCAGGAGGATTGCTTAAGGCCAGGAGTTCAAGACCACCCTGGGAAACACATTGAGACCCCATATCTACAAAAAAAATAGAAAAACTAGCCGAACCTGGTGGCATGTGCCTGCAGTCCCTCAAGACCAGCCTGGGTGACATAGTGAGACCCCATCTCTGCAGAAAAAGTAAAAATTAAAAAATTAAAAATAATTAAAAAATAAAATGCGGTATGCCTGCACATAGTTTTGATATACATAGAAGTCTTATAATGATTTTTTTTTTTTTTTTTGAGACAAGGTCTCACTCTGTCACCCAGGCTGGAGTGCAGCAGTGTGATCATAGCTCACTGCAGCTTCTCGAACTCCTGGCCTCAAGTGATCCTCCCACCTCGGCCTCCCAGAGTGCTGGGATGACAGGCATGAGCCAACACGCCTGGCCCCTACCAGGTCTTATCTTAATGGCATCTTAATGCCTGGTGAGATGGAGGGCTGGTTAGGTACAAACACAACTGCCCTGTGTCCGTGGACTAGCGCCTGTTCAGCCCCTCTGGGCTCTCTTCCTTCCCACCCTTTGTCTTTCCAAAGCGGAGTGTCCTGTTGAAACGAACTGCTTCCCAGGTAAAGAAGGACCAGTCTTCATATAGAATTATGTCATTTTAAGAAATAATAGGCTTGGCCAGGTGTGGTGTCTCACACCTGTCATCCTTGCACTCTGGGAGGCCGAGGTGGGAGGATCACTTGAGCTCAGGAGTTCGAGATCAGCCTGAGCAAGAGTGAGACCCCGTCTCTACTAAAAATAGAAAAAATTAGCTGGCCAACTAAAAATAGAAACAAAAACTTAGCTGTGCGTGGTGGTGAGCACCTGTAGTCCCAGCTACTTGGGAGGCTAAGGCAGGAGCATCACTCGAGCCCAGGAGTTTGAGGTTGCTGTGAGCTAGGCTGACACCATGGCACACTAGCCCAAGCAACAGAGTGAGACTCTTGTCTCAAAAAAAAGAAAAAAAAAAAGAATTTATCCTAAGAAAATAATAGAAGTCAATAAAGATAGATTTTTATTGCTCATAATAATGAAATATCAAAACCTAAATATCTAGCTAGAGGGGATTGAACAAACTATGGAACGCTTTATTTATCTAACTATACGTAGACATGAAAGGATATAAATTGTCCATTGAAATGTGAAATAGAAACAGAAAGAGAAATATGTATGTAAAAGCATGTGTATCCTATGGTCTATTGTTGAAAAAAGTTTATAAATCTATATTGAAACTATGAAAGGCTAAACACCAGAATATTAGCAGTATTAACTCCAGGGAATGGGACTATAAATTTTTTTCTCTGTGCTTATCAGAATTTTCTGATTTTTCTACAAAGAACATGATTAAGCTGTAAAATACAAAGGTCGTTTAAACATGTATTTAGCTACTTCTTATTTTCTATCCATGCTCAAGGTAATGTGCTCCCCAAGGTGACTGGGTTTGAGGTTGGGATCAGAAAGCCTTGGTGTGTGCTGTGTGTAACCTTGGGCAAGCCACCTGGACAGGAGGTGTTCGTACCCACTTTTTACAGGTAGACGCTGAGGCGCAGAAAGGACCCGCACTGTGCACGAGGTCCCGCGGCTCATGGCGCCAGAGCTGGATTTTGAACGCAGGTTTTCTGATTCTGGCTCAGGATTTTCCACACTACACCAGGGCTACCCTTCTCTGGGCCTGATCTCTAAAGTGACAGGATCAAAATACCGTCCCTTCCAGCTGAAAATATTCAGTGTCCACAGGAAGTTGCGCCCCCCCCCCCCATTCCTGGCACACCACATGCCGGAACAGTCAGTGTACGTGCCCATCTGTGGGATGCCAGCCTTCCCGGGCCAGCAGGACTCCAGCCTGCCCGCGGGCGGGGGTGCTCTCTGGCCGGGCATCTGGCCGGGAGCCTGCAGAGCCAAGCAAGAGCTGCCCACGAGGGTTGGCTGCGCGCCGGGAACTCGTTGTCTTTCCATTTAAACAGACACAGGCTGTCTGTTGAGATTCTGGAAACATCTGACCTTTTGCAGAGCATCTCAAGAGTTGTCAGGGAGGGCTGGAGGGAGGTTCCTTGCTTTCCGTAAATGGTTTAACCCTTTCCACACAGCCCTTCACAAGAAGAAAGAGATCAGTTTCCAAGGACTAGAAAGATTTGTGTGGCCTGTTTTCTTGGCTGGGGAGGTGGGTGTGCCTGGAGACTTCGTGCGCAGTTTTCTCAGATCCCTGTCTCTGGGGCTGGAGGCCGAGGGGTCGGGGGTGGAATGGGGGTCCCGAGGGAGGGGAGGGGCTGAAGGGAGATGCTGGGGGCAGCTCCACCTGTCTGGACAGAGGCTCTGCCAAGGCCAGCAGGGACTGCCCTCTGACTGAGCAGGCGCTGCTTCCTTCATCCTGCCAACGTTCGGAGGGCGCCTCCCCCGCGCCAGGCACTGTGCTAGGTGCCGCGACACTGTGGTGCGCAAACCCAAACAGACATGCCCGTGCCTTTTATGGAATGCTCATTTTGTGGGGGACTAGACTGTGACAGAATAATCACAAGCACAAATGTCAAACAGCAGGTGCGACGGAGGAGAGTTTAATTTAGGAAAGTCGGGGGATGCTCTCGGAGGAGCCCCTCCGGCGGGGATTGAAAGCTTGGCTGCTTGAGGGTGCAGTACGGCATCTACATCCTACTGAAACTTGTTCAAATGCACAATCTTCAGCTCTACCGCAGACCTACTGTCTAAATCCGCATCCGCATTTTAACACTACCGCCCAGGTACACAGCGTACGTATTATTAATAGAAAGTCAAGGAATATTTGTGCATGTACAATTTTTTTTTTTTGAAACAGAGTCTCACTCTGTTGCCTGGGCTAAAGTGCTATGGGGTCAGCCAGCTCACAGCAACCTCAAACTCCTGGTCTCAAGTGATCCTCCTACCTCAGCCTCCCCAAGTAGCTGGGACTACAGGCACTCGCCACCATGCCCGGCTAATTTTTTCTATTTTTAGTAGAGATGGGTCTTGCTCTTGCTCAGTCTGGTCTCGAACTTCTGAGTTCAAGCAATCCTCCCGCCTCGGCCTGCCAGAGTGCTAGGATTAGAGGCATGAGCCACCGCGCCCGGCTGCAACTTTTTCTTTTTCTTTTTTTCTTTTTTCTTTTCTTTTCTTTTATTTTTCTATTATTTTTTTTTCACTCAGTTGTGTCCTTGGGATGCAATTTTTTCTTTTAAGTGGGAAAGACTTGATCATGTTTAAAAGCTTTTAGGAATAAACCAATTGAGAAGGAGGGAGTGGGAGACAAAGTACAGCGGAGGTGTAGACAGGACGGCAGTTTCTCAACCTCCGTGGCAGGCTGGAATCACCTGCGGGACATAAAAACTCCTGACACTGGGGCCCATCCCTGAGAATCCGATCAAAGGTTTCTGCAGCAATGGGCAGCTCCCCCAGGTGAGTCCAATGCGCAGCCAGGGCAGGCGAAGGCTAGGAGGGAAGAGCGGATTCGGAAGTGGAGGGGGCCTGTTGGGTGCTGAGGGCACTTTTAGCTGGGTCTCACATTCGGAAAGGGCCTCAGATTCAGACTTTGCACGTTATTGCAAAATGTATTTACATCTACAGCCATTGTATTTGTGTGCGTTCATGTTAAGAAGCACTAATTTGTCTAAACGTTTAAAATAACCGCATTTTCTGTAACCTGCTATCTATCCATCCATCTATCCCAAGACCACCACCCTTTTCATGAAATGAGCCCGGGTACCTTCAACCCAAATCAGAAAAAAAAATAAAAGAGATCCTCTGGTGACTTCTATTTTATATGTGAAGTAAAGGGTTTGGAAGCCTGGGGAGAAGGGAGAAGGTTTAAGGGAGCTGGTGCAGGGGGCGGGCCAGAGAGGTGACCAGAGGAGTGAGGAGGACAGCGGGGTGCCGCTGAGGACCTGTCTGGGGCTGGAGATGTAGATTTGCAGTGGAACCTCCACGGTGGTTGACCTCTCCAGCCACTGCCAAGGAAGAGGCGCTGAGAAGGTGGGTCACGGAGCTCACCTGGAGCTTTCCCAGGCAGTGAAAACGGGGACCAGGGACATTAGGGAGTTGAGGCAATAAGGTTGTTGGAATGGCGAGCCTCAGTCAGGGAAGGAGGGATGAGGAAAGGGAAAGGCCAACAGATTGAGAGAAGGTGGAGCGGTCGGTGACCTGGAGAAGCTGCTGGGGTCCGAGGAGGGTTAGAGGGAGCGTGTGAAGCCGGAAAGCTGGAAGGAAGAAGACGGGGGTTAGAGAGAGGGATGTCTGAACTTGGGATCTTGGTGATGGGGCCGTTAGTGGTGGTAAAATGGGAGTGGTGGTTGGCGTGGGGTAGGGGGGCATTGGAGACATCATGGAAATGTAAGAAACCAGATGCAGCACTTGTCGCCCAAGACAATGACAGCGTTCAGTGGAGAGGACTGGGAGCCCTGTGCCAAGTCAGTGACTGCAGGGGACTGGCCAGAGGTGGGCAGACAGTCTCAAGGTTTTCACCAGGGGATGGAAGAGTGGTGGTTCAGGAGGGGCACGGATGTGATCATAAAATGCATGGGTGGGGCAGCAGGTCCTGGGAAACCAGGGGAGGGGAGAGGAGGGAAGGAGCACAGCACGGAGCAGAAGCAAGCAGGGGAGATACAGGGTCCTCTGGAGGATGCCAGGTGGGTAGAGCAAAAGCTGAACAGGTTAAAGGATGTTTTTTGGCGAATGGCAGTTGTTCTCCAGGGGTGCTTCCTTTCCCTAATGACAGCAAAGGCATCACCTCATCACTTGGGAACCTATTAGATATGGAAATTTTGGGGTCCCACCCCAGACCTATGAAATCAGCTGGATGGGGCCCAGCAATTTTTTGCCGTAACCAGCTTTCTGGTGATTCCGCTACTTGCCCAACTTTGAGAACCACTGGAATTCCATATAGGGAAACTGGTTCACTTTATGGAAATAAATAAAACTGACTACCTAATTTATTAACACATGGAAAAGTGGGCTCCAAATGGAATAAACACCTAAATGTGTCCAGAAAACTATGAAGTACATTTGATAATAATATATGTATTTTTTCTAAGTTCATATCAGACAGGTTAACGTGCCAGTGTCGTAACAGGCTTTGAGGGGGGCACATCTCCCATATGAACATAAAAATCCAATTATCATGCTTACGTTTTATAATAACATAAAATGCTGCAGTATATCTTTGTGATCTTGGGTCAGGGATGGACTTCTTAAAACAAAATTTCAAAAGCACAAACCATAAGGCAAAAGGCAGATTTTTGCATAAGGCAAAAAAAAAAAAAATCAGAACTAAAGATTTCTACCCAAGGATGGATAGATACATTATCAAAGTTAACAGAGAAATGGCAAAATTGGGAGAATATATTTGTGACATCCAAGGCCAAAAAGAGACTAATACTTAGATTCAGAATATACTAGGAATTTCTATGAATTAATAAGAAAAAGATGGGACGGACACCTGGCCATAAAAACACAATTTCTTATGATTTGATATTATTTAGATTGGAAATACTAAGCAGATAATGCCAGGAGTTGGCAGGGTGCAGGAATCCATGGCTGGTGGGTGTGTAGACAGGCCACCCTGACTCACAATTCATATGTGAAAAATCTCAAAGCCATTCTCACACTGGCCCAAAAGATAAGAGAGGCAAGAAAACATCTGATGCAGGGATATCTATGGGGATGGGGAGTTGAAGGCAATGTGGGTGTCAGCTCCTGGTCGTGTAGATGGATAAAACGTGAGGGATGTAGGCAAGGAGCAGTGGCACACGCCTGTAATCCTAGTACTTTGGGAGGCTGAGGTGGGAGGATTTCTTGAGGCTAGGAGTTTGAGACTAGCCTGGGCAACATAGCAAGACCCCATCTCTAACAAAAAATGTAAAAATTAGATGGGCACGGTGGGGCACGCCTGTAGTCCCAGTTACTCTGGAGGCTAGGGCAGAAGGGTTGCTTGAACCCAGGAGTTCAAGGTTGCAGTGAGCTATGATCACTCCACTGCACTCCAGCCTGGGTTCCCCCGCTCAAAAAAAAGAATATGGTGGATGTACACTTTAGAGTACCCTGCAGCAGCTGGACGCAGTAGATCGGATGTGCTCAGAGCAGCACGCGTGGGTCTGCAGAATAAAAAACTAAGACAAAATGAGACATAAAACAAAATGCCTTTTATGTAAATTAAAAATACAAAACAAACAATCCAATTAGAAAATACGCTGAAGACATGAACAGATATCACCAAAGAGGAGATACGGATGGCAAGTAAGCACATGAAAAGATATTCAACATCACTGGCCGCCAGGGAAATGCAAATTAAAATCACAATACGATATTACCATACACTTATTAGAACAGCTAAAATTTAAAAAAAACAGTGACAACAGGAAATGCTGACAAAGATGTGGAGAAACTGGATCTCTCAGACATTCCTAGTGGAAATGTAAAATGGTACAGCCATTCTGGAAAACAGTGTGACAATTTGTAAAACTAAACATACAATTACCATAAGATGCAGCAATGGCATTCTTGGGGCATATATCCCAGAGAAATGAAGACTCACGTTCATATAAAAACCTGTACAGAATGTTTGTAGCTGCTTTATTTGTAATAGCCAAAACCTGGAAACATCCAAATATCCTTCAATTCAGTGGGTGAATAGTTAAACTCTGGTACACCCATGGCATGGAATACTTAACTCAGTATTAAAAGGGAAAGAACTACTGATGCACACAAAGACCTGGATGTACCTCAAGGGCGTTATGGTTGCTGGAAGAAAAGCCAGTCTGCAAGGTTGTGCACCGCATGATTCTACTCACGAAAGAGTCTCAAAGTGACGAAACTACAGAGATAGAGAAGAGATTAGTGGTTGCCAGGGGACAGGGACAGAAGTGAGGGGACAAGAGTGTGACTATAAAGGGGTACCACAAAGGAGTCCCCCCATAGTAATGGGACAGTTCCGTGTCTGATTGCAGTGGTAGGTATACAGGTCTATTCACGGGATCAAATTGCATAGAACTGTACACACACACACACACATGCACACACAAATCAGTGCATGCGAAAACTGAACAATAAGGTCTGTAGTTTATTTAACAGTATAGTACCAATGTCAATTTCTTGATTTTGCTATTTTACTGGTTATATGATGTTACCATTGGGGGAAGCTGGTGAGGTGTTCACGGGACACTAATGTACTGTTTTTGCAACTTCTTGTGAGTCTACAATTATTTCAAAACAAAAAAGTTTTTAAAAATGTGTATAAAATTCTAAAACACACATTTTACAAGAACGAATAAGAACAAAAGCATGTATATTAAACACCTCAGAAAGGTAGTCTGTGCGGGGAGGGAGTGGGAGGGCACTGAGGGAAAAAGGAAATAAGCAGCTACGTTAATCAAGGGCCCTTGTGCAGACCACTGAGAATAATGGGCTGTGAACCGTGAACTGAAAAAGGTATTAGCTCAAACCTCTCTGCACCTGAGGTCTGGCAGAGGTGGAGGGGACGGGAGGGGAGGGGATCGATAACATTAAAGATAGGGCTTTTTTTTCAATGGCATTCAAGATTTCCCTTTATTCAAGAGAAGACTGGAAGAAGGTTGGAGGAGGAGGAAAGGATGATGCGGAGGGAGAAGGAGGAGGAGGCGGCTATGGAAAAACATTCTTCTCTGAGGGCTCCGTGCTGGTCTCGGGACCAAATGGGTCACAGTAGCCGAAGCCCTCTGGAGCTCCGAGGCCCCACAGGGGAGGCCTAGTTTCCAGGTGCTCTTCTGACAGCCAGTGCTCACGAGGTGCTCTGTGTGCTGGGAACTCAGAAGTGCTGATTTTTAGCATCACCTCCTGCAACATACAAGCACCAGGGGCTGGGTGACCCTAGGCAAGACCCCTAATATAGCTATGCCTTTTGTACCCTTAGCGACTATGCTCCCCCACTCCCGGCATTGTTGGGATGGCAAAGCTAATAAGAGGATAGGAGGATTTTTAAAGCTAGTTGCACAAGTACACAACCTTAGCTAGAAACACGGCATGCACTGCTACAAGTGGATGACTGTGAGGAGGAAGGACGAATACAAGGACAAACAGGAATAACTGAGGAAGCACCTAACGGTTATTGACAAGGATGCTCATCTCGACATCCCTTAAGATAATGAACAGTTAGAAACAATGTCCAAGGCTGGGCGTGGCGGCTAAGGCCTGTAATCCTAGCACTCTGGGAGGCCGAGGCAGGAGGATCGCTCAAGGTCAGGAGTTCAAGACCAGCCTGAGCAAGAGTGAGACCCCATCTCTACTAAAAAATACAAAGAAATTAACTGGACAACTAAAAATCTACAGAAAAAATTAGCCGGGCATGGTGTCACATGCCTGTAGTCCCAGCTACTCGGGAGGCTGAGGCAGGAGGATTGCTTGAGCCCAGGAGTCTGAGGTTGCTGTGATCTAGGCTGACTCCACGGCACTCTAGCCAGGGCAACAGAGCGAGACTCTGTCTCAAGAAAAAAAAATGAAACAATGTCCAATGGTAGAGACTTGGTTAAAAATGTGTGCTACATTCATGTGATTGAATACATTAAAATGGAGGTATGCAAGAATTTTTATTTATTTAAAACAAATTTCCTTTAGTCAAGGTCTGGCTATGTTGCCCAGGCTGGTTTTGAACTCGTGGGCTCAAGGGCTCCTTCTGCCTCTGGCCTCCTGACTAACTGGGACTACAAGCAAGCGACTCCACGCTCAGCAAGAATTTTGGCAAGAATTTTTAATGTTATGGAAAAACATGACATATTGCTGTCCTCTGGAAAAGTTAGAAAAGCATATGTACTGAATAATCCTTTTCTAAAAGATGCAAGTGTGCAATCATGCATAGGAAAAACACGAGGATATTCACCAAAATATTAATACCAGTAGACTTGAGGTTTATACACTTCACTACACATAAACTGTATCTCAATTTTTTTAAAGTTATTTTTCATTGTGTTTTTCTGTTTTTCAACTTTCCTGTAGTAAATATGTGTTAACTTTCGCAGACAGGTAACAAAGTAACCAGTTGTCTTCTTTTTCTGGAGGAGCCTGGCAGCTCTGCCTAGAGAGGCCCAGGAGGGACAGTGTGCACCCAGGCCTGGCCAGCCCTGGGAAGAGGCAGCCCCTTGACCAGCCAACGCCAGCCAGCTCAGCCGCTTACAGGCCCAGAACTGGTTGAATCAGGAACCGCCCTGAAAGCTGCTGTTGCTCTCCTGGAAGATAGGAGAACCAGTACGCTAGGGCTGGAGAGGGACGGGCCAAGGTCACTTGATAAGTGCAAGATATTTATAACTATATCTTTCACCCCTCCTGCACAGCTCTTCGTTTCCTTTACTCTTTTGGCGCGCCTGCCCATTGCAGGTTAAGGGACAGGTTGGAGACGTGGGCGGTTTCATGGAGGGTGGCTCTGCCCTCCTTTCCCTTGCCTCCTCCTGTCAACAATACTACCATTATTGAGAGCTGACCATATGCCAGACCTATGCCTCCACCATTGCATTTCTCGCAACCCTGTGAGGTCTGCAGGTGAAGAACTCCAGGCTCAGAGAGGTTAAGGAACTCATCCTAGGAAACACAGCCAGTTATGTGGTAGTGGATCTAGGATTCCAACCCAAGCCAGCCCAGACTGCAGCTAGGGAGACAGGCCCTAGGGCCCAGGCCCGGCGAGGCCGAGCCCTGCAAGGTGAGAGGGGGCAGGGAGGGACAGCCCCGTAGGCTCCATCGCCTGCTCGGGCCTAAGAGCCATCGTGGGTAGCAGCCCCGACGGGGGTGGGGTAGCGTCGAGCTCAGAGTTGTTGTAAATGCCTGGGGGCGATGCGGGGACGGCCGGGCTGGGGGCAAGCCCCGCAGGCGCCCGCCTGACAATTCCCGTAAACACGGGCGGGGCGGGGCGGGGCGGGGCTTGGCCGCGGCCCAGCATTTCCGGGGACGCAGCGCCGGACCGAGGGTGTTCGCCGGAGGCTCCGGGTCCCCAGGGACGGTGTCTGGCCGTCCTGGCAGCGGCGAAGAGCTCGTGGACACGCTGGGAAGAGGGGCCGCGCCGCGGGCGGTGGGCGAGCGCGAGCCCTGACTCGCTCCAGGTAGGGGTGGGGTAGGAGCCGCGGCCCGGGAGGGGCGGCCGAGGTCGAGGCCGCCGAGCAGCCGCCGCCCCCTTCCCCCACCTGCGCCCGCACCTCCCGCTCGGCCCCTCTCCCGAGGGGGCGCCACCTGCACGCTCTGATGGGCACCGGCGCCCGCCACTGGGGAGCCTGTTGCCATAGCAGCGCGGGAGGCTGGGCCCACGTTCCCATGGCCACTAGGGGCCTTTTAGCAGAGTCTTGCAACGCCGCCATGCACCGCCCCCGACTCCCCGACCAGGAATCCTGGCCCGGGAGGGAAGTCCTTCGGAATTCGCAAAAGGCCTGGGCGCCTCCTCAGGAGGGTGGTGGGCGTGACCCCTGAGTTAGGCCCTTCGTCGTGGCTTCCTTCTCTGCGCTGGGCAACTACAAGGTGCACACAGGGGATGGGAAGGGGAGGAAGGTGGGGTCCCAGGAATGAGGCTGCTGGGGTGGCTTCTCCGGAGCCATTCTGGTCTAGCAAAAGGCTCGGAGCCCCGGGTCATCTCGGGAAAGTCATCAAACCTCTGCTCACATTTCCTCACCTGTAATTTGAGTATGCTACTTGAGTAAGAATCGCAGGATTTTTGTAAGGATCGAATGCCATGAGCACCGGGAAATGTACAATTAAAAAAAATTTTTTTTCCTCCGCAGATGCTTTAGAACTGGAAGAGATTTAGAAATCACCTTGTCCCTTCCCCTCTCATTTTCACAGGGAAAACTGGACCCAGAGAGATTAAATTACTTGCCAAGATGAAATAGTGGGTTGGTGGGAAGGTCAGGATTTGGACTTGGTCTCCTGACTCTTAGGGCGTGGCAGTTTCCTTCGGTGATTATTCTTTCTGAAGCTCAGGGAAATCTGGGATTATGTCTCCTTGCACCTGGGGCTCAAGCTTTTGGTGCCATGTGATCTAAAGATGGGGACATTGACAACAGGTGAACTAAGCATTGGAAACAGGGGCTGTTGCCTTGGGGAGAGCTGAAAAAGGCTCTCTCCCTGGTGCGTAAGTCTTGTGCCTTGGGGCTCTTGCTTTAACGTAGTATCTGATAGGATTGCCCAAAATAAATCCCCAGGAGCCAAGTGTTCAGTGGCTTTCCAAAATGCCGCCTCTTCTGAAGCCAACAAAGCCACTGAGCCTGGAGCTGTGGGAGCAGGAAAACCCTTTGGCTGCCCTACAGTAGGCAAGTGGGGTTCTGTCCTCCCCCCCACCAGTGTGGTGCCTTTTCCTTTGGAAAGCGTAACAGGAATGTGGGGAAAAAAGATCCAGGAAGGAAAGCTTGAATGAATCCTTTGGAAATGATTTGAGACAATCACCTGGAGCAGAAAACTCACTTATTCATTCAGTAAACATTTACTGGGTAACTGCTATTTCCAAGCCCTGCCCTGGGGCTGGAGTTTAAAAACCTGAGTTAGCCTGGCCTCACCCCTGCACTCAAGGAGTCTGTGGTAGAGAAGGGAAAGGGGATGTGTTGTGTGAATGAGTACTTCATTTCACTAGGGCAGAATGATAGCCTTAATGGGAATCTGAGCCCAGCGCCAGTGCCAAGGGACCCAGAGGAGCAGCTCAGGAAACCAGTTGAAAACAGCAGGATTCTATCCTATGCAACCTGGGAGCACTGCTGGAGCTCTGCCAAGTTGGCCCTGGGCTACTACCTTTGTCAGAGACAAAGGAATGAGTGAAAGTATCTAAAAAACTGTGGATGAGGATGGGTATTCTTTGGAAAGAAGAGTTTAAAGCATCCTGATAAACTGTAAGCTCTGTGAAGGCAGCAACCTTCAAATTTACTTTCCTTCAACTTAAGCAATGCTTAGAAGGCAGCAAGTACACAAGAGACATTTGTTGAAGGAATGAAGGGAGGAGGATGGCCAGGTACGGTGGTTCACACCTGAAATCCCAGCACTTTGGGAGGCCTTGGCAGGAGGATCACTTGAGCCCAGGAATTTGAGGGCACAGTGAACTAGGATCCCACCACTGCTCTCCAAAAGAAAGAAAGAAGGAAGGGAGGGAGGGAAGAGGAAAAGAGAAGAACAAGGAGGGAGCGAAGAAAGGAAAGGAGGAAGGATGGAAGGATGGACAGCAGCTTTTATCATCAGAAGAGTAGGAAGGTTGTAACTTGAGACAAAACCTGGCTGAAATTCTGACTATGGGTAGAGTCTCCGTGTGGGTTCTGGTCCTTGTCCTGACTTAGCACTTGTGTGACCTTAGTAAGTCCCTGAACCTGTCCTTGCCCCAGTTTTTCACCTATGCAATAGGACTATAACAACCCCTATTGTGAGAATGACATGATCAGCTCAGCACAGTGCCTTGCTTATATGAAAGCTCAATGAATTCTAGCCATGTAAAAATGTCAACTTCGATGTAGGTGCAAAGAGTTTGCCAAATAGTTCATGTCAAGGTTATATAACTATTCCAAACAGAGGTATCATTTCTTCTTCCCTGATACGGGAGTTCCCTGTGTCTGCAGACTAACACACCCTACCTAAAGAGATGCTTCTTCACCTTTTTGATAGGGGAGGGCTGGTGGCAAGGAGCTTTGTGAAATTAAATCAAAGTTCTGATTGCCTCTCTCCAGAAGTAGCATATCATTCTTGGGGTTCATAGCTCCCTGAAGCCCACCCTTGGGGTTGGGGGTTCCCTGCTGCACCCCACCGCCCACAGGCTGTAGGGAAAGAATGCAGGCAGCATTGGAAGAGGTGGCTGGGAGGAGCGAGCTGGGTCTCTCTTTCACGGGGTTTGCAGAAACCGCAGGTGAGAGAGCTGGAGAAAAGCCCATGGGGCTGGGTGGGCCGAGCCCCTTAGAGCCCCCTCCCCTGCTAGGGCCAAGCTGGGCCCACTCAGAACCCCCGTGCTGGCTCACAGCGCGTAGATGGTGCTGCTGGGGAGTCACAGGCGGCTGGCGTGAGATCCCTGTCCAGCCAGGCATCTTTGGTGCTGCCCTCACACCAGCTTTCTGTGAGTGTTGCCTCCTGATGCCATTGCTTTAGGGTGGCAAGTGGGCACACCACCACGTGTTGTACATTCCTCGGAATCCCCACCCTGGCAAAGCAGGGTGAGAGTGCAGGCTTTGGAGCCGCAGGAAAGCAATGGCAACGCACCTTCCGTCCCCATCAGCCTCCCAGGCATACCTGTTCCCGCCCGCTCTCCGGGCTCAGCGTCAGCACCAAGAGCGAGGCTCTGTCTGGGAGCAAGAGTGGCAGTCCCCAGGGATGACCTGGTGTGACTGGGAATGCCAGGGGCAGGGAGCCCTTCCTCCATGGGAAGGACAAGGCCAAGGGGAGAGCCTTGAGCCTTGGGGAAGGAAGGTTGGTTTCCTACGGTAGAGGGAGAGCCCTGGCCTGGGTCTTCTTTCCCGTAGTAAGGCAATGGCCAGAGGTCTGGGCCTCAGAGTGGGATTTCAGGGCTAAGAACTCAGTGGCAAATCAGGCAGATAGATTCCTGATTTCTTGGGATCTTTGGAATTGGGTCTGACAAGCCGAACCGGAAGGTGAGACTGTCGCTCTTAGACCCTTACCCTGCTAGCTCCCATCTTCACGTGGCCTGGCACACCTGCCTCCCACCTGTGAGTGGCTGCAGTGGTTTGAAAGCAGGAAAGGGAGTCCCTGAGCAGTCACCATGCCCCTTTGAGGTGATGGGCGCCAAGCCTCAGCCAGGCCAGGCACCCAGACAGGAGAGCAGGCTGGAAGGCATAGGCAGACAGGGCCTCCTGAACTTGTGTTAGGGGGGCAGGGGAGTGACAGTGGCAACTGCATGTTCTACCCTGTCTGTTGGGGCAGGGACAGGTTGAGCCCTGCTGGTTGCACCACAGCCCTGTGGGGTGGGGGATCCCCTCCCAGGGAGTGGCCAGTTCAGGCCCCAACAGGCCCAGTGGGGGCGGTGCTGGGTGGCGGTCTCCTCACCACAGCGGGCGCACCCAGGCTTGGGCTGGGCAGGCAGGTTCCTTCTCCCCGAGAGAGTTGCAGCCTCAGCAGCAGGTTGGCAGGAGGCCGCTGAACCTGAGGGGAGAGCCCAGAAGGGGTCCTCAGGGACGGGCATCTAAGACAGTTCAATTGTTAAGTGGACATGGTGTCGTGCACCTGTCATCCCAGCTACTCAGGAGGCTGAGCTGAGATGATTGCTTGAGGCCGGCTCAGGCCTGGCCTGGGCAACATCGCGACAGACCCCGTGTCTAAAAAAAAAAAAAAAAAGTAAAGAAGTTGTTGAGGCCATGGGACAACTTTTCAGATTGGGGAGGTGAACCAATTACATAACAAGCATGGCCTTGTTCACTGAGCATTCACTCCCTGCTGGCACTGCCAGTCACTTTGCATGTCCCGTCTCGTCAATTCTCCTCACCACCCATGAGGTACTGCTAGTGGGCTCATCTCAGACTAGGAAGCTGAGGTTCAGAGAGATTCAGTGGCTTGCCAGAGGTCCACAAAATAACGGAAGGTGCTGAATTCTTCTGACAGAAGAAGCTGTTGCCCAACCATTGGATTCTGTCGCTTCCTGGAGTGAGAAAGACCAGGGGCCAGTGGAGTGGAATATGGTTCAGGGAACAGAGATGAAGCCATTTATTTACATTTGTTGCCAGACCTTGGTTAAAAGCTGCCTGTGAAATTTGCAGGCAGTGTTGGTGCTGACCCTGGCTGGATGCCCTCTGCTGCAGAGGGCAGGGCACTGCCCCAAGGAAGCTCCCAGCCCTCAGGACCTGACAGCCATTGGTTGATTTAAAAGTACACACAGGGTATGCCAGCTGGTGTCGCTTCCTCATCAAAATGTATTGATGCTCTGGCTGAGCTGCTGCCAGCCCCTGGGGAGAAGACACCAGCAGCGTGCCTAGCCAGGGCAGGGTGGGGAGCCGCAGCTGCAGGATGGCATAAGAGGAGGGCTCGGGGCTACGAGGGGTGGGGGGGGCACGGCCTGGGGAGCTGGGCTGCAGCCAGTGCATGTGCACGTCTGTGAGGCCTCGCCGGGCAGCCTGCCAGGCAGCAGCCGGGGGACGGGGAGGAGCTTGACTGCTACCCCAGGAGGGGTTGGGCAGGACCTTTGGGTTCAAGCTCCACTGGGCTCAGCAGGAGGCCCCTCCCCCACAGCCAGCAAACAAAGCAGCTACTCCCAGAGTAGAATTGTGGGAGCTGGAAAGCCAGGTTCCCCTGGGTGGGAATTAGGACAGGCAGGCCTGGCTTGGGGCCGCCTGGCAGGGGCCATCCGTGCCCAAGGACGTGGCCTGCCTGTACCTGGGCAGAGGCTGTATCTATGGATGATTAATGAGTATTGATGGCTCGAGAGGTTGAATGTGGCCTGGATAGACGGTTCTGCTGCGAGCACCTGCCCTGTGCCTATGCCCCGCCGTCCCCTTTGTGCTGAGCAGGGCAGGCGGATGTGTGCGTTTGCGTCATGTTCCCTCCGTGCTTTCCTTTATTCCCTCTTTCTCTTATAGCCTTACTTCTTTCTCTCCATCCTCTCTCGCTCTATAGTCCCTCTCATTTCTTTTTATTCTTCTACCTGATCCTACAGGTGGTTTTTTTCCCCCCTTTTTGGCCCCTTTTCCTCCCCATGATGACAGGTATAAGGTATAAATTTACATACAATAAAATGCACAGATCTTAAGTGTGCAGCTTGATGCATTTTAACATTTGTGTACACCTGGCAAACCAATACCCAGATCAAGACATGGAATATTCCCATCATTCCTGAAGTTCCCTTGTCTGCCTATGGGGCGTGTGCCCACTAGTCTGACATCCCTCACCACAGAGGAGTTTCATTTGGGCTTCTTTATAATGGATTCCTATGCAGGTTTTACCTTAATTCCTGTGCTTTTGTTCTTATGTGTGTATGTTTGTGTGCACGAGAGAGTGTGTGTGAGAACTTAAGAGAAAGAAGGGAGGAGGGTCAGGGTGCGAGGAAGAGCAAGGGTGTGTGAGTGTGGATGGAGGAAGGGCCAGACTTGACAGTGACTTCATCTGGCTGGCTGGGGGCACAGAGGAAGCATGCTTTTCTCTTTATCTCTTTTTTCTTTTACTCCTTTTCCAAGCTGCTCCCTGAGCTCTTTATAAACGCTGACATTCTGGCCGCCAAGAAAGACCTGCCTACATCCAAGAGTGGCAGAGGGGAACAGGAGACACATCGTTGGCTTGGGAACCACTCTCGAGCCCACAGGAAGTCAGCTCACATGAGGTTTTTCTCTGCCGGTCAGCCTCCTGTGTTTTCTAGTCTGGGGAGAATGCATTAGCGGGCTAACAGAAGGCAGTGGGCCCGCAAAGACTGGCCTACCATGCTGGGGTGTGGATTGGAGGGCGCTTCTCCAGGCCAATACTTGGTACCCTCATTGTGTCAGCACTACGGAGTGCCCACTGGAGTGCCATGCTAGGCAGTAGGGGTTTGGAAGATGGAAGACGTGTCACTGGCCGCAAGAAGCTTGCTGTCCAGATGGCATACGGCGTACTGGAAGCATTTGAGCAGCCATGAGCTGTGTCAGCCCCTGTCTCCTCTCCCCTGGGATGAGCACAGCAGGCAGACAACTCGTGTTGCCAAGATACTAGGACAAAGCAGCCTCTCTGCTGTGTTATGAGCTACCTGATGCAGAGACTCAGGCACTCAACAAATACCTACTTGAGCATGTGGCCACACATCAGGCACTGTTCTAGGTAAGAACAGTAAGCAGAAGATAGAATAAGGAAATGCTATAGCTAGTACCTTGATTTCAACAAGATTTCTTGCAATTTTTTTTTTTTTTGAGACAGAGTCTCGCTCTGTTGCCTCGGCTAGAGTGCCTTGGCGTCAGCCTAGCTCACAGCAACCTCAAACTCCTGGGCTCAAGCGATCCTACTGCCTCAGCCTCCTGAGGAGCTGGGACTGCAGGCACGTACCACCATGCCCGGCTAATATTTTCTATATATTTTTAGTTGTCCAGCTAATTTCTTCTTGTATTTCTAGTAGAGACGGGGTCTCGCTCTTGCTCAGGCTGGTCTCAAACTCCTGAGCTCAAGTGATCCACCTGCCTCGGCCTCCCAGAGTGCTAGGATGACAGATGTGAGCCACTGCACCTGGCCAGATTTCTTGCAATTTTTTTCGTAATATTCTTAGGGATAATATAGAGTAATGTGGGCTGAAACAGTACCATTAGGAAAACACGTATAACTAGTTGTTCAATCTCCTAACCTGGATGAAGGTCTCTAGTGGCATGCCATTGGGCTCTGTTTTTGACTCTGTCTCATCCAATTATTATTATTATTTTTAGAGATAGGGGCTCCTCTGTCACCCACGCTGGAGTGTGGTACAGTGGAACGATAACAGCTCACTGTAACCTCAAACTCCTGGGCTCAGGTGATCCTCCTGCCTCAGCCTCCCAAAGTGCTGGGATTACAGGCATGAGCCACCATGCCTGGCTTCACCCAATTATTTTTTATCACTGAATTTTTAACTGGAAGATGAGGACAAAAATACCCGTAACTCTTGATCTGTACCGACCAATTGTTAAAATTGTGCAGCAGTCATGTTAACGCTCCTCTAACACACACACACACACACACACACACACACACACACTTGTTATGCTTAATCATTTGAAAGTAAGTTGCAGCCATCATGACACTTCATGATGTGTCTAAAAACTTTAGCAAGTATCTCCAAAAGACCAGGACTTTATCATACTCAAGAAATACCATTTTTATACCTAAGAAAATAAATAGAGCTGGGCATGGGGGTGCGCACCTATAGTACCAGCTACTTGGAAGGTGGAGGCAGGAGAGTCACTTAAGCACAGGAGTTCGAGGCTGCATTGAGCTCTGATTGTGCCACTGCACTCCAGGCTGGGTGACAGAGCAAGACCCTATCTCTAAGAAAGAAAGAAAAGAATAATGCTGTAATATCAGCTAATATACAGTCAATATTAAAATTTTCCCAATAGCTCCATGATTTTTTTCCCCCAAGATTCAATCAAGGTTCACATATTGCATTTGATTATTATGTCTTTTTAGTCTCTTAACCTAAAACAGCGCTCCTGTCTTTTTTGCCTTTTATCAGATTGACCTTTTAGAAGAGTCCAGGCTAGTTGTCTTGTAGAATGCTCCTCGTGCTGGATGTGCCTGATGGTCTCCTCATTACTAGATCTGGGTTAAACACCTTTGGCAAGAATGCTGCAAGGACTGATGATGTTGTGTACTTCTTACGCATCATATCAGGAGGTAAATTATGTCCGGTAGCATCATCATTACTGGCGATGCTACTTTTGGCCCCTTGGTTAAGATGATGGCCACTAGATCTCTCCTTTAGAGATACATTTTCCCTTTGTAAAGGATTAGTAAATCATCTGTGGGACAGACTTTGAGACCTTGTTAACATATAGTTTCCTAACAGTCTTCCACCCAGTGGTCTCACATCCATTGATGATCCTTGCTTGAATCTAGATGTTCTAATTCTTTCATTTATTGTACATCTATCAGCCAGCATTTTTCTGTAAAGAAAAGCTTCTCTTTCACCCCTTCTCTTTTCTCTCTCTGAGTTTCACTGGGGACTAATGGATTGTTTTTTAATTTCATTTAAAAAATGAAATTACTTCGTTATGTGTTCTGATGCTCCAGCTGGTCATCAGACTGCTCCCGGGTCCTTTTGACATGACTCCATTATTCTTCGATCACTTCTTTGCTTTCTGGCCCAAAAGAACATCCCATGTTTACCTTGTCCTTTCCCTTTCATTCCAAGACTTTCCCAAGGAGTCTTGGTTCCTTTTATTAGAGAGTGGTATTTAGAAACCAAGGTCTGGGTGTTAGGTCTGCTCACCCAGTATTTTTATCAATGACTTGGATAAAGGCATGAGGAATGCTACCAAATTTATAGATGACTCACAGCTAGGAAGGGACGCCAAATGTATGAGAACAGAATCAATATCCAGCATGACCTCAATGGGATGAAGTCTGAGCCAGAACCAATAGATTTAAGAGCAGTAATTACCAAGTCCTGTGCTTAGGGTGAAAAAGTTAATTGCATAATTTCAGGTTTGTGGGAACTCTTACTGGACCAAAGTTGATATCAAAAAATAGCTCTGGCTGTTAGCTGACATGAGTCAGCAGTATTCTGTGACTCCGGTTGCATTCCTTCATTCATTCATTCAGCCAGTACTTATCGAGGGCCTGTTTCCCATGTGCCAGGCAGTGTTCTAGAGGATTAGGATAAAACCCCTGTCCTCCTGAGTCACATTCTGGGGAGAGGGGGTCAGACAATAAAGAAAACCACAATAAATAACCCAGTCATATAGTATGTTAGTAAGTGATGAGTGCTTTGAAAAAAATTACCTTGGGGAAAGAGGAATATTGGGAGGAAGTTGAGATTCTTCAAGGTAATACGTGAGCAAAGCTTTGAAGGAAGCAAGGAACTCAGTTGCGTGGCTGTCTGGTGGAAGACTGCTCAAAGTCTCTGAAACAGAGTGCTTGCTGTGTTCAGGCTACCGCACCGCTACCTGGGGTGGATGAGCGAGGGGAGAGTAGTGGAGGATGCCTGGCAAGGGTGGAAAGGATGATTTAGGGCCTTGTAGATCATTGCAAGTAAGGTCTTTGGCTTTTATTCTGAATGAGACGGGAACCATTGGAGGGTTTTGACCGGAGGAGAGCCCTCACCTGGCTTTTGTTTTAGACTCACTCTGGCTGCTGTGTTGAGAATAGATTGTAGGGGAACAAGGGAGGAAAGGAAGCAGAGAGAACAGTTAGGAGGCCCTTGCTGTAATCAGGAGAAGGGGGAGTGCAGCCTGGGGCCTGGAGAGGTGGTTAAGTGGTCAGATCATGGACTTGCTAGTGAATTAAGTCTGAAAAAGACTAGAGTAAAGGTTTTTGGCCTGAGCAACTCAAAGATGAAATTGCAATTAAATGAGGGAGGGAAGGCTTAGTTGCAGCACATTTTTGGGGAGAAGGGGGAGAGATCAGGAACTTAGTGTGGGACGTGCTGGGTTTGAAATTTCTATCAGACAGTCAAATAGAAACACTGAGGCCATTTGGAGTTCGGGACATGGGTCTGGGCTGCAGATACAAGCTTGGGCATCACTGGCTATAGATGGATTGACTCCATTAATAGACCCCACTAATAGAGCATCCCAGCCTGGGCAGTGGTGGAACTATGGGTGCCTGGGTGCTGCCCACATCCCATGTGGAATTGTGTGTTCACTGCTGTGAGCCCCTCTAAAAAGGGTGTGCTGGCCTGCACCATATTGACAGAGGGGTGTGTCAGGGTGGTGGAGGTACACATGGAACGTGAGGAAGCTTGGCTGCAAGAGAGGAGACCTGGGACCATGTGGGCACTGTGCCCACCCTCTGACAGCCCTTCTGCTGCAGGAGATGTGGCAGACTCTAGAGGTGGGAAGAAGAGCAAAAGGAAGTGGCTCTGAGGCAGCTGATTTTGGCTGGGGGTGAAGAGCTTCCCTGCAATTGCAGCCAATTCCTGGAGAAATGGTCCCCACTGCTATGGAAATGACTAGCAGAAGTTTTCAGGCTCCTTTTGGCTCTAACTACAGGAGAAATGACTATTTTACTGTAATCCTGTGCACATGTAGGAAAAAGCTGAAACAGGTTTCCCAAAACTTACCATTTATTATATCATTGTACTTTGATATTTTGGTTTTTGTTTGTTTATGTTTTAATGTTGTTGGGGATCCCCTAAATTGAGTTCAGAACCCACTAAGGCGTCCAGTCTGTCCTTGGAAACCCCTGGTCTCAGCAGAGCAGAAGCAGGAAGACTGGGTTAGGTGCCTCCAGGATTCCACTCCAGCCTTAGAGGGTTCTTTTCCCTCCGGGGCCACATGCAGGTTCTGTAGGTCTCACTTTCTCGGCAGTACATTAAATGCTATTATCCCACATAAGCTAATCTTGCCCTCGCCCCACCCGAGGGCTTCGCGTGGACAGAATTGTAAGCATGGACGACCCGCAGGGGACCTAGACTAAGCGCTGAGCCTGCAGTGAATGCCCAGCCGTGACCTGCGGTGGGTGGACCCGTGCAGAAATTACACTCCCAAGAAACGGGTCTCCCTCTGGCCGCAGCAGGAGCTCGGCCGAGTTCCTTAGGTCGCAGACAAGTGGGTGCTAGGAGCATGGGATGGGCATAAAGGGAGGAGACCAAGGCCTGGCCCTCCTGAGGCACATAGCGGATAGACGCACGTTTGTTCCCAACGCCGCTAAACGGAGGGTCTCCGAGGAGCCGGAAGGGGCTGGGGCCCGGGCGGCGGTGGGAGGGTCTGCGAGGTGGGGGCGGGGCACTGGGGGTCAGCTATCGTCCGCGTCCCCGCGCTCCAGCGGCCTTGGCCACTACGGAGCCCCGGCTTGGCCCCTCCAGGCGCTCCCCCAGCTGAGGGCACCCAGCTGGCGCCCCTCGTGGTTCCAGCGCCGGGGACTGGGGAAGGGGGAAGGGGCGGGCTGGGCAAGGAGCGGAGCGGGGAGAGGCAGGACTAACCGCCCCACTTCCTCCTTCGGCCCCTCCCTCCGGCGCTCGCGGGCGAGCTCCGTCCCGGCCGAGGCTGGGGGACAGGCGCTGGCGCGAGGACCACGGTGTCGGGGGCGGAGGGGCCCGCGTCGCGGCAGCCCGCTTGACCCGGTTTCCCACCTACACCCCCTAGGTTGGGAGGCGGAGGCCCCCGGAGCAAGTCGGGGGCGGGCTGCGGGGCGGGGCCGCCGCCCGCGAGTCAAGTTGAGCCACCTGAGCCGGAGCCGCAGGACGCCGTCCGAGTCGCGCGCCGCAATGGGCCGGGGGAACTGGCCGGCCGCCCCGCTTCTGCTGCTGCCGCTCCTGCTGGTGCTGCCGCCGCCGGCGACGTGGGCGCTCATCCCCCGGGTCAGCGTGCCTCTGGGTGAGTGCCGGGGACCCCGCGGGGGCGCGGGCCGGGGAGGGGAGGGGACGGGAGGGCCGAGGGAGAGGGGCTTCGTGCGGAGGTGGCCGTGACAAAGGACGGAGGAGGGGGCCTGTCGGGGGCGACCCCTCCTCTTTTCAAAGCGCTGCGGGGAGGGAGGGTAAGAGGGGAGCTGTGGGGCCGCGGGCCCCTTTCTTCCGTTTTCTTTCTGGGCAGGAGGGGGTCTCTTGCGCGCTGTCGCCCCCGCTCGTCCCCTGAGGAGTGTGCACTTTCGGTGGGGACTTGGGGGGCGGTGCTGGCCACCCGGTGGTCCTACTGCCCCTCTCCTTGTGTTTGATGCTGACCAGAGCCAGCCGCGGTGCCGCCCCCCGAGGGCGGCGCGGGGTAGAGGGAGGCCCGTGCTTGCCGTCCTATAAACACCGGGGTTCTGGTATTCCCAGCAAGTCGCAGCAGGGCCGGGAGCTGTGGCGGGGCGTGCGCTCGATCCTCCCTCCCTGCCCCTCTATCCCTGGCTGACCCCTGCAGCCCCCAGCCCCGACATGGAGGGACCCCCAGTCCCTAGGAGCGACCAGACCGGGGATGGGGGCAGCTCTGGGCGCTGAGGTTTCCAAGCCCTGGGAGTGCCCCCTCCTTAGAGTGACCTGGGAGTACCGTCCTTATTGGCCGAGTTCCTTTCCTGGTGCTCACATCTGAGTCTGTGACCACCTCCCTTTCCAGCCCTTCATTCTTCCCTTTTCTTATTGTGTTTCATCTGGTTGCTTCTCCAAATCCCTTGGGGCCCTCAGGCTTTGGATTCAGAGGGTCCTGGATCCCTAGCCCATTTCTAGTATAGGCAAGTCATACCTTCTGCTCCTGGCAGTCATAGGTATCTAGCAAGGCTGTCTTGGGAATTTAATGAAACTAGGTATATTACTCCTAGTATAGTAAAGTATACAGGTGCCCAACAGATGTCATCTCCAAGCCCTTTAACTTGTTGGTTGTCAGGTTGTATGCATTGGAATAAAGCATGTATAAATTAGAGGTTCCAAACTGAAACCATACCAGACTTCTTTCTCCTTACAGCATCCCCACCCCTAAAAGCATCCTATTTACAAAAGGAAACAGTAGAATCAGCACTTAAGGTAGGGCCCCTAGTAGCCTCTAGTTACCATATCTGAACCCCTATCTGAAACATTGCAGATGACCTGGGTTCAAATCCTGTCTCAGCCACTTAGTAACCATATGACCTTCAAAAAGCTACTTAACCTCTTTGGGCCTTGATTTCCTCATCTGTAAAATAGGGATAATAATAGCACCTACCTCAAGGTTGTGAGGATTAAATCAGCTCATGTTTGAAAAGACCTTAGGACAGGGCTTGGTACAGAAACTGCCCAGTAAGTGTTAGCTGTCATTCTTATGAAGCATTTAGCTCAGAGTTCACTCCCGCACATCCTGCACAGATTAGGGTTGATTCTCCCTGGCGTGGAGATGGCACCGGGGTATTAGTTTGACTGCAGCCCCTTGGGTACCCCAGCTCGGGAAGTAAGGTGAACAGGTGTACCTAGACCCGGACTGCTGCCTTGCTGCCACTGCTCTTGTGGCCACAACTCCCTTTGCCCTTAACTCTCTCAGCTTTGGGAGAAGACACAGTGAGACGGGCACAAATGCTCCGATGGCCTCCACTTATGGCCCTGGGAAAGCTGGGCTAGCTCATGAGCTGTGTCAGAGGCAGTAGGTCTTGCGTCCAACTCTGGAACAGGATGGGGCCACTCACAGGGTAACTAGACAACAGAATTGGGGAGCTATGAGGGGGAACCCGGGGGACCTGCTTTCTGAGAGCAGCTAGAGCACTTGGTTATTATTATCACCTACACAGCTTTAGGACCAGGCCCACTTCCACAAATTTGTGACCATCCCCAGGCTTCTGTCACACACCAGCACATCCTGCTCAGATCACACGGGTTCACTTGTCAGGGCTGCCATAGTTGGGCACACATTTTGCGCACTGTACAAACTTGCCCAGCTGAGGGGTTGAGAGAACTTGAAATGCACTCCACACTCTGCAAGCTGGGGATCCTGGCAGAAAAGATGCTTTCCGCTGTGTTCTTGGGGCTGGGGCCGCCCAGAGGGGAGCCCTGGAATAGGTTAGCAGCACCCCAGCCACCTGAATTTAGGAGCACATATTCACACCAGACTGCGTTGCCACCAGGCCCCAGAGTGCTCCTGTTCTGGGCTTCCAGCCCTGGTAGTGCCTCACCCCCACCCGCATCTGCCTGCATGCCCTTGGGCTGGCTGGGAGTCCCAGAGGGGAATGCCCTGGTGACTGAACAGGCTCGCCCCCCTGCTGAGTGTGGCCTGAGGCAGTTTCCTGCCTCATCCCTGGGGGCTCATTAGGTGTTCTGGCAATGTGCCCATCATAGGTAGGCCCATAGTGACCATGGATGCTGGGCCCAGGGCCGTAGTGTCTCTCCGTCACAGGCCTCCCAGAGACAGAGATATGGTACTAGAGGCCACACCTCCTTTCCTGTCATCCAGAGACCTGGATGCCTAGGGACAGTGGGCTATGTCCAGGGTTTAAAACAAAATCCCTTGAAATAGAGCATCCAGTTTGCCCTGCAGCTGGGGTCCTTCATACGGAGCCCTCATTAAGGTTGATAAGCAGCACATTCTGGGGTGCTCAGGATCAGGGGGCTCACTTGTCCTCCCAGTGGCCAGTTTAGTGGGAGGAGTACCAGGGGGCAGTTACTGGGGGCTCCAGGGGTGGCTGGAAGTCTCTGTGAAAGGAGTGCTTCAAAGAAGCGTGTGGCACATGGGTTCTTTGCAGTGGAAACTGCCACGTGGGGTTCTGGGAGCGCTGTGTCTGCCAGGAGCAGGAGAAGTGCTGAGTGGGAATGACAGCCGGTGTGGGGGCCGAGGGGCCCAGTGCCTCCTAGCCTGGCCACGTGGGAAGGAACAGAACAGACATGCTCCCGTGGCTCTTCAAAATCTTATTGGGTCCCCTTATTTGGACAATTAAAGGGAGCTTTAATTTCCCCCGTCCCAGAAGTGCCTGGCTAGAAAGCTCTGGACACAGTGTTTTTGAAGCAGATTGGACATAAATCTGTGGGCCTGCAAACCGCAGTCAACAAAACCCCATTGAGCAGGGAGAACTGGGCATTTGCTGCGGATCAGCTGTTTGTCCTCTGACCCTGGAGCAGGCACGCAGGGTCAAGGCTGCCCTGAGAAGCCCGCGATGCTGGCCACTTGGTGAGTGTTCTGGCTGGTCACTGGCCTCTAACTGATGGCCTCTGCCCGCCATGAGCCTTTGTCTGCAGCACTTGCATGGCTGTTCAGAGCTGAGTGGAAAGAGATCTAACTGTGGTGCTAAGGGCCCGGCTTTGGGAACTAGCTTGCCACCCTCACTAACTGCACAACCCGGGGCAAGCTCCCAGCCGTCTCCAAGCATGTTTTCATGTTAGGAAAATGTGCACACTAGCAGGACCCATCTCACAGGGTTCTGAGAGGATTACATGAAATAATGTATGTAAAGTGTTTGGCACAGTGCCTGGCACGTGCTACATCCTCAGTAAAAGGTAGCAGCTTCTGCTCTGCTGTGCCGGAAATTTCCTGCCAGCCTTGCTTGGTGAGGTCATTTGCATCAATTTGGTATATACTGTCTGAGTGCTGGCGGTATTCAGGCCCTCTGCTGGGTGCCAAGACCTGGGCCCGCCCCTGCCAGGCCAGGGCTGCACTGTGCACACCCCACCCCTGCCTCAGTGCAGAAGACAAGGCCACAGCCTTGTCTGGGGGCTGACTGGAGGTCATTCCCAGGGATCTTGCTTAATTTAGTTTTCAAATGCTCCTGGTTCAGCCCTCTCAAAATCCTCCTTTACCCCAAGAACCTCCCGTGCTCGGGGCTAGATCACACTCTCCCTCCCTGCCCCTCACTGGTTCTGCTCTGTCCGCTGCATAACCCGCATTCAGCCGGTGTTGAAATGCCTACGTGCCAGCCCAGGAAAGCGCTAAGCTTGCACAACTTTTGGGGCACATCTGGATGTACCAGCACATTTATCCTTCAGGAAAGAGGGAGGGGATGCACAGGCCTGAAGGAAAGGCTGGACTTTGGACTTGGTCATGTCATCAGTCACTCCTTCCTTTATCCCATTCTTAGGGCCTGTGCCCCGCCAGCCCCCAGTCGGCTCTCAGGCTAGTGCAAGGCTCAAGCGGCTTCTGTTGGTCCTTCCTGAGGTCGGAGGAGGAACAACAAAACGCGAGGCTCCTGTGGTCCAGGCCTGCCCTCGCTAGACTGGCTTTTTGGGGAGTCTTTTTGGGCTACATTCTCCATCTGCTTTTCCCCAGCCGGCCCTCCCTGCCCCTCCTTCTTGCGTTCTCCCATGTCCAGGGAAGAGAACGGCTCCCACGGAGGGAGCCATCTTTGGACAGATGCCTGAGGTCCTGTAAGGGCTCCACTCTGTCTCTTGCCATTCCCAAGGCCACAAGCCTTTCCTCTCCCAGCCCTGTGGGGTGTCCTCAGTTGCTCCTTAGCCACTGCTCTTGCTGACCATCTCTGCCATGGGGCAGGAGCCAGCCCTTAGGTGGCGCATCTGGCATTCCAGCATGCAGTGCCCAGAAGGAGGAAGCACGTGAGGTGACAGGTGTGGAGCTACCGCCAGCACCAGGCTCTCAGTCATTCTGTCTTGCAGGTGGGATGGCTGCGGACCATGGAGGTGAGGCATTTCGTGCAGGTCCTGGAGTTCTGCTTCCCAAGCCTGTGCTCTCGCTCTTGCTGGGAGCTTTCTGCTCTGCACTTGTTCGGGCCCGCGTGTTAGCCAAGTTGGCAGCGCAGTGGGCTGCTGAGAGGCGGGGGCCTGTGGTGAGCGGGCACAGCAGGTAGGAGACAGGAGCCCTTGTGGTACCATACTCCTAACCAGGGCCGATTAACTGACTGGCTTCCTCTTCCCTGGCCTCTTCTGGCTGGTCCTCCAGCAGAGGCTGCAGCAGGAGGCGGGAAGAATGCTCACTGTGGAGCGCCCATTACGTGCCAGGCGCCGCTCTTGGGTGTGAACGTGCATTGTTTTGTCATACAGCTGAGGAAACCGGAGCTCGGAGAAGCTAACTCACATCATCAGGGTCATGCAGCTAGAAAGGTTTGGGACCAAGCCTTGGGGCACAGTTCTCTGATTCAGTAACCATGTTCTTTTCACTGGGACAGCTGCCTCTGCTTCACCTGTGAATTGTACAAAAGTAGCGAAATGACCCAGCTTAGCCCTTGTATAGTTATGGGTACATAGTTCCATCTGGTAAAGAAATCTGTTGAAGCCAATCCCTGGACAGGACAAGGGATCCAGCCAAGGCCCCCACGGAGAACAGGGCACTGGGCCAGAGCCAGCCTGGAGATAGATTTTGTTCGGCCTCCAAGTGCTTTAGAAAAATTTTAAATTAGTCGCTGATATTTAAAACTTAGGAAATTTTACACAAAAATCCAGGTGTCCAGCTTTTCTGAAGATCTAGCAAGGCCGGGCCCCCACGCCGTGGAGCAGCAAGCAGCCGGGGCGCAGCAGCCACCTTTCCAGAGGGCTCCTGCCTCTGGGTGCCTGCACCCTCACCCACCCTTGTCCTTCCCTTTCCTGCAGGAGTAGGCTTCTCAGGTGACCAGGGTGCTGGGTGTTCACCCGGGGAAACCACCTTGCACGCGAAAAAGGCCTAGAGCAAGAGTGGGGAGGAAAGAAGCCAGCAGGAGGAGTGGGGGGCATGGGCAAGGGCTGCACCTGATGTTAGTGGTCGCTCATGTGTGCAGAGCTTGGTCTTCCCAGCAATCCTGCAAGGCCTCCCTCTCAGAGAGGGCAGGTGACTTGTCCAGGGTTGCACAGCAATTCAGTGTTAAAGTCGAGATTTGCACACAGGCCTTGTGACTCCACGTTCAGTGCCCTGTCTGGTCCCTGAGGCTTGTCTCCTCTCCCACTGCAGCACTTTAAGCTGTCATACTTCTATCTGTGGCCCCTAGGATTCTAGGACTGAGTGTTCAGTGCTTTGGGGAGGGGCAGAGTGCAAGCAGTGCTTCTCAGACACTTGTGAGCACGGAGCTTCAGGACCTTCATGTTGCTCCCTTTGAATCTGGGGCCCCTCCTTGAACCAGAGCACTCTGAACTGGGGGACTCCGTCATTCAGTTGTTCAACCAGCAAATCTTTATGGAATAAGTGCTTGGAACTCACCCGATCAGGTATCGCAAATGTGGTAAGACATGGCCTTGACCCTCAAGGTGTGCTGAGCTTGGTGGCAGAGATGGGCACAGAAAGCCCACTGTGATCGTCACCGTGTCGCAGGTGCACTGTGAGAGGTGTGAGCAGGAAATTATGGGCACACAGAGAAGGGCCTTTGCCCAGCTGGGGATTCAGGAAGGCCTGCCGAAGGAGGTGAAACCCAGCTGAGTCTCAAAGGATGAGTGCGAGTTAGTCAAAGGGAAGGGCCTTCGAGGCAGAGGCAACTGCTGGAGCAAAGAGCAGAGATGAGAAACGGGCCTTGCCTTGCAGTTCCGTGTCACTCAGTTGAAACGGGAGGGTGGTGGGTGGTGGGCTGGTGAGTTAGGAGCTTAGACGATGGGGCATCATTGACGGTTTTATACAGGACAGTGACAGCTCCTAGAGAGCCCTCCAGCCACAGCTAGCAGCTGGCCTGCAGGCAGGGGGCCTCTTGGGAGGCAGCCATGGTGGCCTGGTGAGAGAGGATAGTGACCGGGCTTAGGACTGTGGTATCAGAGAGAGGAAGGATACACCAAGAAGCCACTAAAGAAAAAAAAAAAAAAGAGATAGGGAGGGGAATGGATTTGGAAAATATTGAGGAGGGAAAGTTGGCAGGATCTGATCATAGATTGGATGTCCGCAGGTGAGGGAGAGGGAAGAGGAAAGCGACACCCTGGTGAGCAGCGCTGTGCAGACAGATCCCAGGCCAGGGAGTGGGACCAGAAGAGGGGAGGCAGTGGCGGGAGGTGCCCACGGAAGGTCTCCCGCTCCGTGGGGTCTGGCGTGTTGGAGGGAGATCTGCACTTGGGGGTCACCAGCATCCACATCATGGAAGTGATGGGAATGCGCGTGTGACCCCCGGGCTTGCGCAGAGTAAGAAGAGTAGGGCCAAGAGCAGACCCCAGAGAGCGAGAACATTCAGGAACAAAGCCTTGAGACGGGGAAGGGTGTCAGTGTGACAGACTCTGGAGCCCGGTAGCCCGGGTTCAGATCTCAACCCCACCACTCTTCCTACCTGGGTGACTCCCACCTGAATTGGGGGTGATAAACCCTACGTCACGACAACCTTGTGAGGGTTCTACGACTTAATCCATTTGAAGGGCTTGGTACGTGCTAAACTACGTCAGCTCTTTGGGAGTGGAGGCCCAGGAGGAGTGTGAGGGAGCTACGAAGTCATCCTTGAGACTTTTGGGGCACAGACACCTAGAGCACAGGGGACTCACCAGGGCGGCATGATCCGAGTGCGGCGTCTGGCGGTGAGTCGCTCCCTGGCCCGTAGCAGGGCTGGCCCTGCCGACCTGACTGAGGCCTGACTCCATCGAGGGGAGTGGAGATGGCACGGGCAGCTGTTCTCTTCAGGAGTTTGTCTAAGCGGGGAGGGAGGCACAAAAATTTCTAGAATGGACATCGAAGAAACAAATTGCTTTCTGAGAGGTAGAGTTGATGACCCAGGATTTGGTCTCTGAGATTGGCGTGGAGAGTTGAAGTTGTTTATGCCTAATGGCCCCGACTTCCTCAGAAAAAGTGGAGGCATCTGTGAGGGGAGGAAGGTGACCCTGGGGCAGAGGCTTCAGGAGGGAGGGGTTGTTAGGCAAGAGCCAGCCCCTGAGACGGAGGAGCTGACCGTGGTCCTGGGTGGTCCTCTGCAGTGGGCGGGTGGAGGCGGGCTCCTGAGGCGATGCCAGCAGGCTGCACCGCTGTGGCACAGGTCCCAGGTTAGGGCTGTGCTGGCCCTGCCAGCTGGGGGCCACCTGGGGATTCTGGCAGGGGCCAGGTGGGAGGCAGCTTTCCCGAAGATGCCCACCTCAGGAACACAAATGCATGAAGCCTGGGCGCTCCGGCCCTTTTTTCCTTTCTTGGTTACCTCAGCCTGTGGGGAGGACCTTTGGCACACAGTGACCATCCCCTGGCTGGGGACTTTGCCCTGGCACTGGCCTGGTGACAGCGTGTTTGGCCCCCTCCTCCATGCTCATATAGCCTGGGGAAGAGGTGGGCGGCTGCCCGCTTCTTCCTGCCCATCAGGCAGCCCTGCCCCAGCGCCGGGCGGCGCGGAGGGAAGGAAGCGGCCAGGTCAGCCAGCCGTGCCCCAGTCTGCTGCCGACTGCTGCACCGTCAGCACTCCTGGCCGTTCGAGTGGGTCCAGAGTTTTGGTGACTTGGCATGATGTCGCTGGGGAAGAAGTGCTCCAACAGAGCGTCTCCGGAGGCTCTCCAGGCACTCGTCCCGCCCAGACCCCTCTCTGGGGGGCAACAGGGACAGCTGGTTGCCTCCCCCCATCTGAGGCCCCTTCCCTGCTCTGACTCCGCAGGGAAGCTGGTGTTTTCTGGCCTCATCCTGCCGGGGCCTGTGCAGGACAGGATGTTAGGGCCAGGTCAGCGGTGGAGAGAAAGGTGGGGTGGGGCTCTGAGTCACAGCGCTGCCCCAGCTCGCTTGCTGGCCCAGGGTGGGGACTGCCCGGGGTGGGGATGGTGCTGAGCCCTATTCCCGTCTCACCCCAGAGAGTCCCAAGCTTCCGGCTGAGTCACAGGGAAGGGGGAAAGTCTGGATGGGGCTGGGGGCTGAGTTGTTCCCATGTCACTTCCTGCTAAGAGCCCCACCCCCTGGGCTGGGGAGTGGGTTCCGCAGGTGGCTCTGACTGCCCAAACCAACATGCCCTCTCCTTCCAAGGAGGCTTGGCATTGGGGCAGCCCCAGGCCAGCCCCCATCCTGCCTTCTTGGAGGGTGGTCTGCCTAGTGAGAGCGCTGGACCTGGAGAAGCTGCCAGCTTCAGCCTGCCCTGGGTGGATGGAGAGGTTTCATCCTGACTGGGAAAACCAGCCGCGGTCTCGGGCAGGCCCGGTTTTCTTCATACTGGACGAACCCGCTGGGAAGATGGATCTGAGCAGCACAGGCAGACCAGGACACCGAGGAGGGCACTCTCTTTGGCACAACAGAGAGCAACGTAAAAGCTAAGACTGACCCTGAGGTGTACCAGCCCTCACGGGGAGCAAAGTGTAGGACTCCCCCAGCCCCCGAGTCACTTCTGCACAAAGAGCACCCAGGAGCGAGCACACAGGCGTGGACAGGCCCTGCGGTGTGGTGCACATAGACACACACACACACGCACACACAGGCAGGCTCAGGCAGGGCCCCGCACAGACGTCTGTGCTGTTGCTCTGTCACTCTAGGGGTGACCCCAGGCACCTGGGCGCTCAGACCACAACACTGTTCACAGCACTGAGCACGGACCAGCTCATGCACACAGCACATGTGTGTAACACACATGTCCCCATTTCTGAGCTGATGCTTTCTACTTTGGCCAGGAGACCCTTGTGTGACCAGGTGCAGGCCTAGGTTAGAATCGCCAGGCTAAGGCCTCTAACCATGTGCCTGAGGGAGGCCCAGCTCCCCCCAGCAGCCCCGTCCCTCTGGCAGCTCTGGCTGGGCTGGATTTTCCTGCAGGGCTTTTGGATTTGTTTTTGAGCCACTTGTTGAGTGTTGATCGTGTGCCAGACACCATGCCACCCTGAGATAACGTGTGCAAAGTTGTTTTGACGAAAGCTCCCAGTAAATGTGGGTTATTATGTATATTATTATTTACATACATAATCTCATTTCTTCTCATAACAACCCTATGAGGCAAAGTGCTATTATTTTCCCCATTTGACAGATAAGAAAGCGAGGCTTTAAGAGGTTAAGTGGCTGGTCCTGGTGGCATACAACTAGCAGGTGGCAGGGGCTGGATTTGAACCCAGGTCTCTGACTCCAGTCTACACTGTTAATTTCTGCCTCTTGAGACTCCCAGTTGGGAAGCCAGCCCCACTGACCAGCCCTGGCGAGGTCCACCAGGGGAAGGGGGGACCATGGGGCCAAGGCCATCAGCACACCATGGCTTCACATGTGTGGCTCGGTAAAAGGACGAGGACAGGCGTGGTGGGGAATCCCCAGCATGGGGATGCCTGGTGTAGGGGACCCCTGGCCCACTCTCCAAGGCACATTTCCACTTTCCATCACTTGATTTATTGTACTCCCAACATGCAGGAGGAGTCCGGGGGTTCTTGAGAAGCTGGCTTGTTTGGAGGACTGGCCTGAACCCCGGCTTCCCTCCAGGCTGGCCGCGCTGTCTGCAGGACCCTTGGCAGGTTTCCACCGCCTCGCCCAGGCTTACGTGGAGTTGAGCTGCCACCTGGGACCTAGGCTTATCTCTGACTCTTGGCATTTCTGTGTCTGGACAGAGTCCAAGGGCAGCCTGCTGCTCAGACTTAACGAGCACCGGCCCAGGTGGAAATGCGCCTCTGCAGGCAGATAAACGTGGGCAAATTTGAACCAGTCCTTGCTTTCAGAAAACTTCATGGAGGATGCAAAAAATAAGGAGGGGCCGGAGCAGCTCTTTGTCCTGGTCTCACGGGCTTCTCATGACACGCCTGTGAGTTTTGTTTTTTTCATTATCCCGGTAACGTATGTGAGGAAACTACGGCTCAGTGAGATGATAGGTACAGTGCCCTACAGAAGGGCCTGCCTGATGCTTCTCAAAGTGTGGTCCTTGGGCTGCCGACTTCCGAATCTCCCGGGAGCTGGTAAAACGGCACACTCTCAGGCCCTGTCCCAGACCGGCACATCAGAATCTCTGGAGGCAAGCCCAGAAGCTGGAGCGTTCGCCCTATGCTCTGCAGACCGTGGGCTCAGGAAGGAAGCCTCCTGGGCCGGCGCTCTGCCCAAGCTCCTTTTTTGCTGTGGGGCTTCGTATAAGTTGCTTAAACTCTCTGAGCTTTGATTTCCTCATTTGCAAACTGGAATAACAACAGTACCCACCTCCATGTTGTCGCGGGGAGGCAGAGAGTTAGCATCTGAGGCGGGTTGAGCACAGCACCTTCCCAGCGGAGTGAACCTGTGGGTGCTGAGGAGCAGGGCACAGAAGTGTCAGGCTGCTTGTTCCAATAGGCCCATCGGTTCATGGCTTAAAGTACAAGTAACGTGACAGGCCCCAGTGTGTTGGGAAATTTTCTGATCTGGAGAAGTGGGGGGTTAGTGCTGGGAGCTTCGCCTGGGCCTCCCAGCGCACGGAGTGCCGACAGGAAGTCGTGCGGGGTGAGGAACCTGGGGCAGAGGCCTAGAGTCCAGTGATTCTGGGCTTCCTAAAGAGAGGCTCTTACTGGTTAAAAGAGAGTCACCTTCGGACGGCAGCTGCCCTGGATGGTCTCAGACTGTGGGCAGGACCTTCCCCTGTGAACTCAGTGCAGCCCCACTTCTAACTGGTTCCAGAGTGTGACAAGACCCCCAGCTGCAAAGCCCAACACATTCCCCATAAACTCCTGTGCTGGTCCCCGTGCGTCACCACCTTCCCTCACCAGGAAGTGTGAGGAATGGCCTTGGGACCCTGTCATCCTGTTGATGAGTGAGGTGCTGTCCACCCCGCCTCAGTAGGTCCGCTGGGAAGCTCAGCCTGAGGGTTTCCTTCAGCACCAGCTGCCGGTAACAAGCTGAGCTTCTCCAGAAAGGCTGGCATGCGCTCCTCCTCTTGGACGGCCAGGACCAAGTAACTTCATTTCTCTTTTTTCTTTGGCCACCAGGAGGCCCAGCACTCAATGTGAGCCTGTAGCTGTGCGAAGTTCTGACCTGCTTGTGTGAATGTTTCTTCCTTGCGGTTTAGGTATTCCCTTCAGAGGTGTTTTCTCTCCACTCCTGATTTTAATGTTGCTATTTCACTACTTTCTTTTCTTTGTGTTTCCTTGCCCTTTGTGGAACCAGGCTGGGGGTATGTAAACACACTTGAACTCATCCTCACAGCTGCTTGGTTGGGCATGTTGCACTTTTTGCTGCCTCGGCTTCGGAGACCGTGTTTGTGTGTGTGGTCGCAACCCACTGGCAGCTGGATGCGCCTGGGGTTGGTCAGGGCGGCTGCTTTTGCTTGTTTTTCTGCTCTCATCAGCTGCTTAGAATTTTTAAAATAATTCCTCTCCAAACCCATTAGTTACTCAAAGCATAACCAGTGCTCTGGTAGATACATAGGGTATTTCTTTTTTTCCTTCCTCCTCTCTAATTTATGTCTTTCACGTTACGTAAATATAACCTGTTTATCGTAGAATCCAAAAATGGTAACAAGTGAAAAGGAAAAGAAAATTACCTGTCCTACCAGAGATTCTACTCTTCGGCGTTTTGTGATACGTCCTTCTGGATTTTTTTTCTGTGTTTATATTTTTCCCACAAAAAGTGGAATCTGACCATACATGCTATTTATTTTATAACCTTCATTTTCACTTGGGGGTGGATAGTGTCTTTCCTTGTTATTACATATTCTGCAACAATGAAAGATATTTACAGTTTGTATCAAGGATGCACACACTGTTTTTTTAAGAGTAGAATGGTTCATTGTAAAAGCAAAAACTGTCTCAGTTGTCCCCAGCCCTAGGCCTATCTAAAAGGGACAGCTTTTAATCATGTAGCATTCTTGTTCTGCCGTTGCCTCCTCCGTATCTGTAAGTAAGATGCTTATACCACTGTTTCTTGGCTCATCTGACTTCCTGACTTGCTGAGAAAAATAAGGCTTTCCATCTCTTACAGCACCCTTCCCCAGCTCCTCCCAGCGTGACTCCGCTACCTCGCTGTATTCACTTCGTTACTGGTTGCCTTTGCAACTTAAAATAACACACTTAAACCTCTGTTTCTTACTCCATTAGCCATTGACAGCGTCTTGTGACCCTCTGTGCTCTCAGGTGAAGACGTTACAGTCTCCACTCTCCTAACCGCCACCCCCTGTCGTGATGTCTCTCTGTTGTATGTTCAAGTCCCTGGCGTCAAGGTTGATGGCATCCCATTCTGTTTCATAACCGTCAGTCTTCTTGAGTGACCGTGGGTGGTTCTTGGCATTGAAGACCATTGCCCACCGTTGCGTTATTCTGTCAGTGTAAGTCATGTTCACTGCAGGGCCGAGGAATGGGCCGCACTCACATTTCCTTGTCTTTGGGACTAATGCCACTCAAAGGAAAGTGTTAAATGTATTTTCCTTTCTTCATATTATGTGCTCAGAAACCATCACTTTATATTTTAGTTTGCTTCATATTTTGACCATGCCTTTCTTGCTTGTTTTTCAGGCATTTCTAATACAACATTTTTACCAGCTGCGTAGCATTCCATCGAATAGAGAATCGTGATTTATTTTCACCCAGTTCCCTGTGGTTGGGCTGACTCTTCCAGTTTTTCATGACTGTGAATGGTGCTGCAGTTAACGTTCTTTTACATCCATCTCTGTGCATTGTTTCTACGTGATGTCTGAGCATCCAGGAATGCCATTCCCCTCCCCGAGCCCCTTGCCACCCATTGCCTTGCTGACTTGCCTTCGATGAAACGGGCCTATTCTAGAGGTTGGTGTAAGAGGTGTCTTGTGGGAGGGGTGGCTCCAGGTAACATCCACCTTCATCTCCCCAGGCTCTGAAGAGCGGCCAGTCCTTAGATTTGAAGCTGAAAACATCTCCAACTACACGGCCCTTCTGCTCAGCAGGGATGGCGAGACTCTGTACGTGGGTGCCCGGGAGGCCCTCTTTGCTCTGAACAGCAACCTCAGCTTCTTGCCAGGCGGGGAGTACCAGCAGGTGAGAGATGTTGCCCAGGGCTGCCGAGTTGGGCAGAGGATGGCAAAGGGAGGATGGACTGGAAGCTTGACCTTCTGGGTCCGAGGATGATGCAGATGGGAGAGGAGGGAGGCTCGGAGGATCCTCCATTCCCCTTGCACACTTGCCTGCCCTTCTCGTTCCCCAGCTGCGGTGGAGTGCAGACGCAGAGAGGAAACAGCAGTGCAGCTTCAAGGGCAAGGACCCGCAGGTGAGCAGGCACCTGGAGGCGAGCTGGGCTGCGGGAGGGATGGAGGACGGAGGCAGGAGGTGGGAGCACATACAGCCAGGTGTGGAAAGGGCCTGGCCTTCTGAGATCGCCAGACCTGGGTTTGAATCCCAGCCCTGTACTTACTTTTATTTTTTTTTTGAGACAGGGTCTTGCTCTGTCACCTGGGCTAGAGTGCAGTGACATCATCATAGCTCACTGCAACCTCAAACTCTAGGTTCAAGTGATCCTCCTGCCTCAGCCTCCTGGGTAGCTGTGACTACAGGCGTGCGCCACCATGCCCGGCTAATTTTTATATTGTTTTATAGAGATGAGGTCTCATGCTTGCTCAGGCTGGTGTCAAACTCCTGAGCTCAAGCAGTCCTCCCGCCTTGGCCTCGCAAAGTGCTAGGATTGCAGGCGTGAGCCACCACGCCTGGCCCCCAGCCCTATACCTGTTAATGATGCCTGTCTCACTGGGCTTACAGTGAGGATTCAGTGAGCTAAAGGTATAAGGCACTTGGCATATAATAAGTGCCAAATAAATGTCAGCTTCCAGCACCAGCAGTGATTGGGTGGAGTGGGAGTTGTGTGCTCTGCAGATGGTCCTTGCTGTAGCGGGTCTGTCTGACAGATTCTGGTTTGGTTTTGGCCAAACCATTGGGTGGGGTTGCTCCAACCCAGGGCTCTCCTGGAAGACTCCCCACAATTCCCAGAGGCTGCCGGGTCCCAAGTGCAGTAGGTGGCAGCGAACGTGAAGGAAAAGAGTGCAGGACTTGGGTCAAGACACGGGTTCAAGTCCTGACTGCCATTCCATTATTCATTTAACATTTATTAAGCACTTGCTGTGTGTCCTTGCACATGCGGGTACTGATTTAATTGTGAAAAAGAAAAACCAGTAAAAAAAAATCAATTTAAAAAGGTGATCAGTAAAAGACAAGTGGTATTGAGTCACAATCAGCAGGAGCTGGCCATGGGTTTCGCTCTGAGTGAGATATCTGGGAAGCGAGGGAAGGGCTGAGCAGAGCAGGGATGTGGTCTCACCTGTGTTCTAAGAGGGTCACTGGCCGCCGGGGTAGAAAGTAGCCTCCGTGGGCGAGGACAGAGGGAGGGAGACAGCCCAGCGAGGGGCGGCAGTGGCTCAGACCAGGACGATACCAAGGCAGGCAGCGAGACGTGGTCAGATTCCGGGTGTATTTTGGAGGTGGAGCCACCAGGAGTTCCTGATGGGAAATTGTGGGACATGACAGACCAGAGGAGTCAAGGCTGACTCCAGGGTTTAGGGCCTCGGTGACGGGAAAGAGGGAGTTGCTGCTAATGAAAGTGGAAAGACCTCAGGAGGAGCAGGTTTCCAGGGAATGATCAGAGGCTGTTTGCAGAGCGGATACAGGAGTCTGGGTTCAGGGTCCGGGGCTGAGTGTTTCCTCCTGCCCTGGGCTGTGGCTTCCTCACTAGGTTGGGTGGGTGGGACCCACATTTTTCACTGGGCTTCTGAAGATAACGACTGAGTGGCCAAGATGACCCGAGAGGGTGGGCTTCTGTGCCCTCACCTCCCAGACCGGAGGAAAGTTTAACCAGCTGGGCCCCACGGCCCTGCAGCATACACAGTCTCCTGTGCCCCAGGAGCCTCCTGGAGTCTTATCTGTTGGGGGGTGGGGGGGGCAGAGGCCCATCCCCCGGCCTGGCCTTGGGCCTTGTACGGAGGGCTCCGCGGTGCCCCCTGGTGGTGTGCCTGGGCCTGATGTCCTGCCCCTCCTTCCCACAGCGTGACTGTCAAAACTACATCAAGATCCTCCTGCCACTCAACAGCAGCCACCTGATCACCTGTGGCACAGCGGCCTTCAGCCCCGTGTGCACCTACATCGTGAGTGCCCTCTTCTTGCCCCAGGGAGCCGTTGTTTAGCACGGAGCCCTGGTGAAAGGCAGGGCCCAAGGGGCATCTTCTAGGTAGCACTGGGCTCTGAGAGTCCTGAGGCCACCACCCTGGCACCCAGCCTGGCCCCGATAGCCAGGATCTCCCTGCAGGGGAAGGTGGGGGACATGCGATCACCCACGCACAGAGATCTTTCCAGCCCACAGCTCACTGCCCTCGCTTGCTTCCTCCAGCTTCTCTACCCTTCCCCTGGGCGATTCTCTTGTCTTACCTTGTACACCCCTCCCCGGCACACACGCCCCACAGAGGCCGGCAGTTGAGGCTGTGGGTTGAAGCACCAGCTTTGGAGTCAGACATACCTGGGTTGGCATCACATTGCTGCCGCTTCCTGGCTCGTGTCACTTTGTAAGCCTCACCTCTGCCAAGTGGGTCTGCTGATGCTGGCCACGTCGGGTCCCTGTGAGACGGGGCAGCACCGTGTCCTGGGTGCTGGGGCGAGGAGGACGGCCTCTCCGACACCTGCTCCCTTGTCTCCCACACGCCCCACCTGCCTGCAGAGTTGCCTCCTCTGGCACCCTTCTCTCCTTCCCTGCTGAGCCCATTCCTCATTCCCGGGCACACCCTGAGCCCACCTGTCTACTCCCCTGTAGAACATGGAGAATTTCACTCTGGCAAAGGACGAGGCAGGGAATGTCCTCCTGGAAGATGGCAAGGGCCGTTGTCCCTTTGACCCCAATTTCAAGTCCACAGCCCTAGTGGTTGGTGAGTATTGAGGGCATTATGGGCTGGCTCGCTGAGGCTTTGTTTGGGGGCAGACAGGGACACAGGACCAGTCCCAGGCCTGAGCTGGTGGGTCCATGCCAGGCTGATTCCCAGGGGTGCAGAGTGGTCATGGGCTGGCCTTGGGTTTGGCTTTTCCAAGTTCCTGCTTCCTACTTTGTGTACCATCGACAAGACGGGCAATGCTGGGGTCACTCTGGGCCCTAAGCAGAGAGAAGGGGCTCTGCCAAGGGGGCCATTGCCATTCCCTGGGAATGTTTTCTTGGCAGATGGCGAGCTCTACACAGGAACAGTCAGCAGCTTCCAGGGGAATGACCCGGCCATCTCCCGGAGCCAAAGCCTCCGCCCCACCAAGACTGAGAGCTCCCTCAACTGGCTACAAGGTGAAGTCCTCCTGCTGTGCAGCCAATGGACAGTCACGGGGCCCTAGGGAAGGTGCAGTCTCCCCCAGCAGGTCCTGTCTCCGGGGTTCCTGGGCTGACTGAGCTCCCCACTGGCCCCTACAGACCCAGCCTTTGTGGCCTCAGCCTACATTCCCGAGAGCCTGGGCAGCTTGCAAGGTGATGATGACAAGATCTACTTTTTCTTCAGTGAGACTGGCCAAGAGTTTGAGTTCTTTGAAAACACCATCGTGTCCCGCATTGCCCGCATCTGCAAGGTGAGGAGGACAGGCCATCAGGGTGGCCACCCCAGGGACCCCAGAGGCTCCATGGCTGCAGGATCACAAATCTGTGGCTTCCCCATCCTCCAGAGAGGAAGAGCTAGCTTAGCTCATGGCTTTTCTCTCCTTTATTTTTTGTTCTGTTTTGTTTTTATTTTTTGAGACAGAGTCTCACTCTGTTGCTGGGGCTGGAGTGCAGTGGCACCACCATAGCTCACTGCAACCTCCAACTCCGGGGATGAAGTGATCCTCCTGCCTCCTGAGGACTGTAGTCCTCCTGGGACTACAGTCACACACCACCACACCTGGCTAATTTACTTTTCCTTTTCTTGTGGAGATGGGGTCTCACTATTGCCCAGGCTGGTCTCGAATTCATGGGCTCAAGTGATCATCCTGCATCATCCTCCCAAAGTGCTAAGATTACAGGTGTGAGACACCATGCCCAGCTAGTCTCTGCTTTTATTTATTTATTGATTGCGGGGGCGGCAAGACAGTTTTGCTCTGTTGCCCAGGCTAGAGTGCAGTGTTGTCATCATAGCTCATAGCAACCTCAAACTCCAGGCTCAAGCGATCCTCCTGCCTCAGCCTCCTGGGTAGCTGTGACTACAGGTGTGCGCCACCACGCCCGGCTAATTTTTCTATTTTTCATAGAGACGGAGTATTGATCTTGCTTAGGCTGGTCTTGAACTCCTGAGCTCAAGCAGTCTGCCTGCCTCAGCTTCTCACACTGCTAGGATTATAGGCGTGAGCCACTGCGCCTGGCCAATTCTCTCCTTTTAAATTAAAATATATCTTCTTGGTTTTTTCTTAGAAAATGTGAATATAGAAATGTATACACAAAACCACTTACAAGATAAAGAGGTGGTGTAGCATTGTGCTTAAGAGCACAGATCGGGGGCAGACTGCCTGGGCTCAAACCCTGCTGGTCTGGGATCTTGGGCAAGTCCCTGAACCCTTTGTTAAGCAGTCTTGTAATCCGTTAAATGGGAATAGTAACACCAGCCTGGGAGTAGTTGATCCACGTACAGCTCTCACCGATGTGGTTGGCAATGACTACGCTAATAGTGTTGTGGCCCCTCCCCACAAGAAGGGACCACTGCTGACATTTTAGAATGTCCCTTTCTGATCTTGTCTTTGCATGTGTGTATCTATGTGTGTATTTATATTGCTGATTCCTTCACAAACATGAGTTATGCTATACTGGGCTCCTCCGGCTTCCTTGTCTGTGCAGCAGTAAACCAGGGACGCCTTTTCAGATTTAGATAGGCGCTGCTTGGCGGTCCCTGGTAAGGAACCCCTCTCCTAATGGGGCATGTCCAGTGCCTCCAAGTTTTCTTGATCTTAGATTCAGTCCTGGCTTTCGCTTGTCCTCATTCCTGGTGTCTGTCTCAGCTACTGCTGGGGAGGGGACAGGGCGGAGGTACCATGCCTCCACCTTGTCACCTAGCCCATGCCTAAGCCCAGCCCATCCCCCGCAGGGCGACGAGGGCGGTGAGCGGGTGCTGCAGCAGCGCTGGACGTCCTTCCTCAAGGCCCAGCTGCTGTGCTCCCGGCCCGACGACGGCTTCCCATTCAACGTGCTGCAGGACGTCTTCACGCTGAGCTCCAGCCCCCAGGACTGGCCCGACACCCTTTTCTATGGGGTCTTCACTTCCCAGTGGTAGGGCTCAGGACCCAGCTGGGGATGGCAGGGTGAAGGACGGCTGGGACTGGGGCCCAGGAGCCAGCCTTTGGGCCTAGCTGGCCTCAGCCCGAGTCCCCAGGGCTCTTGGGCTAATCCAGCCGTTTCCTTTGCAGGCACAGGGGGACCACAGAGGGCTCTGCCATCTGTGTCTTTACCATGAAAGATGTGCAGAGGGTCTTCAATGGCCTCTACAAGGAGGTGAACCGCGAGACGCAGCAGTGGTACACCTCGACTGACATGGTGCCCACGCCGCGGCCTGGAGCAGTGAGTACTGGCTGCCTGCGTGCCGCACGAGGACCCGGGCTGCCCAGCCTCGGGCAAACAACTTGGCTTCTCTGAATCTGTTTTCTCATATTTAAAATGGGGATGTAAGTGCAGGCCTACTTGCCTTCCCAGGTTAGATGGGACCATGAATGTCGGAAGTCTTCAGTCCCATCTCGGGCTGGGCAGGTGTGTCGTCACCAGGGCACTTGCTGCACGCTATTGTAATCGTCCCATTACTTGGTCCACTGCCCCACAAGCTGTGACCTCCTTATTTAATTTCAAGTGGCTGAATGAGCAGGCCTTGGGGAAATAGTCCTTTCCTTCCAGCCTCATGGGCCTCTCTGAAAGCAGACCTTGAGGATGTGAGTGCCGGTGGTTTACGCGGGAGGTGATGGCAGGACACCGCGTGGGGAGCTGGGAAGGCTGAGCGAGGGAGGGAGGAAAGCCAGGAAAGGATCAGTGAGCCGCGACTGCCGCAAGCAGCGGGGCTCCTGGGGTCCACGTGGGGCACACCTCGGCATTTCAGGACACCCCAGGCGGGTGCGGAGCCGACTGCAGCCCCCTACATGCCACCACCTCTCCTTCAGTGCATCACCAACAGTGCCCGGGAAAGGAAGATCAACTCGTCCCTGCAGCTCCCAGACCGCGTGCTGAACTTCCTCAAGGACCACTTCCTGATGGATGGGCAGGTCCGCAGCCACCTGCTACTGCTGCAGCCACAGGCCCGCTACCAGCGTGTGGCCGTACACCGCGTCCCCGGCCTGCACCGCACCTACGACGTCCTCTTCCTGGGCACCAGTGAGTGTCTGCAATGGCAGGCTTGGGGAAGGGGCGTGCTTGGTGGGTCCTGGGCCACAGGCTCCCCCCAGGGCCTGAGTCCTGTCCACGTTCCAGGCGATGGCCGGCTACACAAGGCAGTGGCCGTGGGCCCGAGGGTGCACATCATCGAGGAACTCCAGATCTTCTCGCCAGGACAGCCTGTGCAGAACCTGCTCCTGGACACTCACAGGGTGAGCAGGGGAAGGGGAAGTCCAGGCAGTGTGCTTGGGGGGTGCCCCTTCATCATCAGCAGGCAGTCTGCACCCAGCTGTTCCTCCCTGGCCCCGGCAAGATGGGAAGATACTGGAGCCAGGCACGGGCTATCAGAAAGTGGGGGTGCTGGGAACATGATGGAGGCCCCTTGGGGATGGCAGTGGGTGGCACGAGAGCTGGATGTGGCCATGGGTGGTGGCCCTGGCTGCCCATGCTGCCTCTCACTCATCCCCGTGTCTGGCTGTGCAGGGGCTTCTGTATGCGGCCTCACATTCGGGCGTAGTCCAGGTGCCTGTGGCCAACTGTAGCCTGTACCAGAGCTGTGGGGACTGCCTCCTCGCCCGGGACCCCTACTGCGCCTGGAGCGGCTCCAGATGCAAGCACATCAGCCTCTACCAGCCTGAGCTGGCCTCCAGGTGAGCACCTTGCCAGGCCTTCTGCTGGGTCATTATGTGGCCTCATTTACAGCCACCATCTCAGCAAAATTCTTAATTAGATCCTCTGCTTACTCTCAAAAGTGTTGTGGTTCAGACAATAAATTAGGTGTTTGCCTTAGCTACCTGTAAAGTGGGGACATGCTTTGTTAAAGATGAAATGCCACAGCTTTGAAAAGCCTTGCTGGAGAATATGGATTGGCATGTGAACATGTTTTAGTAACAACAGGACTACAAAATGGTCCATTGACAAACCTGTTAAAAATTGGTTTCAGAATAACCTATTTGGATTATAAAATGTTCATTTAGAAAACAGGGATGAGCACAGACAAAACTACCCCTAATCCCACCACCTAGAGAGAATCACAGTGAGATGTTTTAATATATTTTCCTCCTTGATTTTTCTACATATGTGTAAAATAAGCAAAAATCCATATATTTTAAAGATGGGCTCTGTCCCATTTGTACTATTCTTGCTTCACCCATGGATACATCTGGTGTTAATCTTGTATTTTAAAAAACCAAGTGTGAGTACACATATGTACCCCTGGAGGGACATACCGAGGTTAACTGTCATGATTGCCAGCTGGTGGGCTGTGGGTGATTTTTGTAGTGTTTTTATCCTTTGTACTTGGTTTTCTGTTTCCTGAATGCATTGAGTTACTCTTCTTTATTATTTTTTTATTAAACAAATCTATGTATATGCATTGATAAAAAAAGGAAAAGACATATGTACATATACAGATCCAGCTGTCCTTCCAGACTTTTTCTGAGGGTACATACACTGTTTTTGTAATTAAGGGAATTATTATAGTTCGTTTTATTTTTTTAAGGCAGGGTCTCACTCTGTTGCCCAGGCTGGAGTGCAGTGTTGTCATAGCTCACCACAACCTCAAACTCCTGGGCTCAGGCGATCCTCCTGCCTCAGCCTCCCAAGTAGCTGGGACTACAGGCCTAATTTTTGGTTTTTTTAATGGAGACAGGGTCTCACTATGTTGCTTAGGCTGGTCTTGAACTCTGGCCACAAGTGATCCTCCTGCCTCAGCCTCCGAAAGTACTAGGATTACAGGACTGAGCCACTGCACCTGGCCTGTAGTAACTGTTATTTGAAGTAATGTGTAGACAGGGGGGATGCTGACTCAAACCCTGTGGGGGCAGGGAATCAGTGCGGGAAAATCTCTTACGCCCTGCTTTGGGCCTGGTGGTCCCTGCACACCAGGTCCCTTGCTGAGGCCCAAGTCTACACTGAGGTTGAGGGAATAAGGGCTCACAGGGCTCCCTGGCCTACCCTGAACTCTCTCTGGTCCTCAGGCCATGGATCCAGGACATCGAGGGAGCCAATGCCAAGGACCTCTGTAACACCTCCTCGGCCAGGCCCCGGTCTTTTGTACCAATAGGTGAGATGCCCCTCAGAGGGTAGAGGGAGAGGTGGGGGCCAAGTCTGCTTGGAAGGCTCCTCCAGGCTCTGATGGGTAAATGCCTTTCCTCACATCCACATCCCCCAGCCCCACAAGCAGGGCCCCGGGAAGGGAGCCTCAGTCCCAGAACCCCTCAGAGTTGCCCTCATGGCCTAGGAGCACAGCCCAGGGGAGGTGGGTGGATGCCAGCGCCCTCTACCCCGTGCCTCTCCTCCCCGCAGGCCAGAAGCCTTGTGAGCAAGTCCATTTCCAGCCCAACACAGTGAACACCTTGGCCTGCCCACTCCTCTCCAACCTGGCGACCCGGCTCTGGCTGCACAAAGGGGCCCCCGTCAATGCCTCGGCCTCCCGCCGCGTGTTGCCCACCGGGGACCTGCTGCTGGTGGGCAGCCAGCAGGAACTGGGGGAGTTCCAGTGCTGGTCGCTAGAGGAGGGCTTCCAGCAGCTGGTGGCCCGGTACTGCCCAGAGGTGGTGGAGGACAGGGTGGCGGACCAAACAGACCAGGGCGGCAGCGTGCCTGTCATTATCAACACATCGCGTGTGAGTGCGCCAGCCGGTGGCAAAGCCAGCTGGAGCGTGGACAAGTCCTACTGGAACGAGTTCCTGGTAATGTGCACACTGTTCGGGCTCATCGTGGTGCTTCTCGTTTTATTCTTACTCTACCGGCACCGGGACAACATGAAAGTCTTCCTGAAGCAGGGGGAGTGTGCCAGTGTGCACCCCAAGACCCGCCCTGTGGTGCTGCCGCCTGAGACCCGCCCACTCAATGGCATAGGCCCCCCTAGCACCCCACTCGACCACCGAGGCTACCAGGCCCTGTCAGATAGTCCCCCAGGGCCCCGGGTCTTCACTGAGTCAGAGAAGAGGCCACTCAGCATCCAGGACAGCTTCGTGGAGGTGTCCCCAGTGTGCCCCCGGCCCCGGGTCCGCCTAGGCTCTGAGATCCGTGACTCTGTGGTGTGAGTGCTGACTTCTAGAGGTGGCTGCCCTGGTGTCCGGGGCGCGAGTGCTCGGAAGGGTCAGCTGCACCCCCACTCTGCTCTTTGTGGAACACAACCACGGTGCCAGCTGGCCTGCTGCTCCTCAGCCAAGTTGTGCGTCCCCTCCAGCCCAGACTGCTGTGGCCCAAAGGTCCTGGCTGAAGATGGGGCCTGCCTACATGGGAAGAACAGTGGTCCTTATGTAAACTGAGCCCTTTGTTTAAAAACAATTCAAAATGTGAAACTCGAGTGAGACGGAAGAAAGGCAACGCGGCATGCCGTGCACACGGCCACTCTAGTCCTTGGCCTCCCGGCCTTCAGGCCGCGCAGCCTCGTGGCCTCCCGGGGGCACTGGGGACTCGTCCAAGGTGGTAGTTTCAGACAGAGTTGGAAACCCCTCACAACTGGCCTTTCCCACCTTCCGCCTTATCTGGCTGTCACAGGCTGCCCTTTCTAACTGCAGGGACAGCTCTGGCTCTGTGGGCCTGGCCTCACCAGCTGGCTGAGGACATAGTCATTGCGGCCGTCATCCCGCCACCTCAGGGACCAGAGGGCTAGTCTGGCACTGCAGCCTGCACCAGGCCCTGGGCTAGGACCAAACTCCTGGACCTTTCCAGCCTGTATCAGGCTGCGGCCACATGAGCTAGAAGACAGCGTGAGCCCAGGAGAGCACTGACAACGTACGTTTCCCTTGGAATTCAAGGGAGAGACTGCCTGCCTTCCTCCACCCCAGCCTGAGAACCTGTCCCTTCCCGCCACGGCCACCCCAGCCCAATCTTTGAACTCAGACACAGGGAACTCACTGCACCCCTCTCCCTCTCCCCAGGTGACCCCTCACCTGCCTCCACTGTAAGGGATAGTGACACTGCCCAACACAGGGGGCCTAAATTTATGTGGGTTTTATATATTTTTTAATAAGATGCACTTTACTTTTTTTTTTAAATAAAATCTGAAGAATTATTGTTTAACCATGGTCCTTCCTCTTACAGGACTGTTGCTCTGTGAGCTTGGTCTACTTCTCTGAGTTCTGGGGGGTTCTGAGCCCCCTCTTTGCAGGGGCTAGTGAGTTAGAGTCGGTTTTGTTTGGCTGTTGGCATCTCCGGGGGGAATGTGGTTCTCGGGGAGTCTCACCCCTGACGGGCAGGGGCAGGGGACTCGTTCCGTTCACCTCAACCCCTTCACTCTGCATCCTCCGTTCAGCAGGGGTAAGGACGTGGGATGGAATGGGGGCCTTTTTAAAAAAAAAAAAAATACTTTTTAAAACTTTTAGTTTTTCATCAAATGATCATACGGTAAAATTTTTTCTTTTGGTGTACAGTTATTTAAATTTTAACACGTGTAAAAATTTGTGTAACCCCACAGGCGGGATGCCGGAACATTCCACCCTCGTGCTGCCCCATTCTGCTCCTACCTGCACACGGGGGCGGCTGGGCAGGGGCACGGTTGGCTGCCCACTGGCCCCTTCTTTAGATGCCACTTAATCCTAGTAGGATCTGAGGCTCCTAGAAGTCCAATCCTTCCTCACACCAGCATTTCTAGTGTCACACACAGGGTCAAAACTTCTAAATCTTTATTATTGATTAGTAGAAACATAAACGGCGATGCCAATGGCTGACAGAGGGGGAGAGGCCCTGACAAGGAGGGCCTGCCCCTGCCTGGGGCGAGTCTGCGCAGTGCCAGCTCCAGGCTGGGCCAGCGTGACTGGCCCTGGCAACACAGGCATGACCTCGGCCACAGCTCAGCAGCGGAAAGGTTCTTGGAGAGGGGGCTGGGACACACACTGGGGCTGCTGTCACAGGACAATCTTAAAGGAGCTGAACAAGAGAAGAGTGGGTTGGGTTTTCTACTGGAAGAGGAGGGTGGGGACTAAACCCAAATTTATGTCCCTCTCCCCTTCGACCTTTCTTTGGAATGGGCTGTGTCCCATGTGTGACAGTCCCCTCTGGAACAAAAGCTACCTGAGACATGCAGAGGAAGCCGGGGCTTTTTCCCACCCTGGTAGTGCTTCCTGGAATAATGTCCCAGACCTAGATACAGCCCATGGGACCACTGTCATACCTGGCAAAGTCCGGTGAACGGGAGATGACGTGCTGGAACTCAGAGAGATTAATGGTCCCATCCCTATCAATGTCAGACTCTTCCAGGATCTGGGAAAGGGAGAGCTTCAGCCAGAGCCCCAACCTTCCCTCCCGCTCCCAGGCCCAGCTGCTCACGTTGTCGATGAGCTGCTTCATCTCTGACACGCTGAGCCGAGTGTCCTCGCCCTCCCCGGTAAGGCAGTTCACCAGCCGGCTCAGGTCTTCTCTGTTCAAGGTGCCATCATCATCAAAGTCTAGAAGGCAGACACAGGAAGCCAAGAAGAATGTGTCCAGAAATGGCTCCAAGGTTCCACAAATGGTGCCATTTCCCAAGCAGAGACACCATAAAACCCCTGCAGGAGGGGGTGGCGTTTCACCAGACGACTCCTGGTTCTTACCGAAGATGCGGAAGGCATAGTGGGACTTGATGTCAGGGGTTGCTGTGTCACTGAACACACTGAGGAGGTCCAGGAAGTCCTCGAAGCTCAGGCTGTCTCTAGTTGGGGATGTGGAGAAAACCCTGCAGATTCGCTCCTTGAAGGGGTTGGCCTAGGTGAGAGAGCCTTCTGTGAACACCACAGGATGTGGCCCACACTCTTGAGGAAGCAGGTCACAGTGCCAGTGCCATGGAGCTCAGACTTACGGGGGAGAACGATCAGTGCTTTGGTGCCAACATGGAGGGCTGTGCGGGCACAGGAAGGCAAACTGACTCAGCTGGGAGGGGACAAGGATGGCCTCCTGGGAGTCAGGTTATATACAACGTAAGTGGGCACAGAGAGGGAAGGGGAAGGCATCCTAAGCAAAGGGAACAAGATGGGCTGGTATTTTAAAACACAAACATTTAACAACTATGTGGTATAGGCACTGGGCCAAGCCCTTTGCACAGAAATTTTCACAGCAGCCCTATGAAGTAGCCAAGCAGCCTCTGGAATAGGGTTTCTCAAACTTTAATAAGGTAACTCAACTTCTCTTAAATGATAAAACTTCTTTGAATTTCCAAGAATATGTCCTCTAAGTCCCAGTTTGAGAAGCACTGTTCTAGATAATTCTGCTAGGTGATTTTGGTAAAGCCCTTGCCCCCAGGAAATTAGAGCTAGACAGAAAAAATAGACCAGAATGGGGACCAGTGATCCCAAGGTCTCAAAGCCAGTAGCAGAAGTCAGTAGCAGGGGGAAGGTGGGGGTGGGGGTGGAGGGATTGCACCTTGAGCTCTGGAAGGCTGAGGATCTGCTCGAAGGGCACTTGTGCCCGCAGTGACTCCTCCACACTCCGATGCTCCTGGGGAAGCAGCTCACAAAACCGCTTGTGGGCTCTGGCAGAAAGAGGGGGACTTGGCGCTCTCACGCAATCAGTGTCCCTGTGCGTATCACATCCCCACTCCTTGCCTTGCTGCCCATTGTAAACCAGGTACGGAGCTAAGCCGCATACATACAACTTTGGAGTCATCAGACTACAGTAAGCCAAAGGGAGACCTGTCACAGCCAGTACAGGCTGGGAGTCCACTCCTGCAACGGGTATTTACTGAGGGCCTGCTATGTGCTGGGTACTGACTCTAGGGACCCCGGAGGGATGAAAAGGTTGGGGAAGGAGCCAGAAGCTGGCCCTGAAAAACAGGGAGAAAAGAGCAAAACCAAAAATCTCATTCTCATTTTCACTCCAAGGATCGCCTGCTCCTCAAAGCCAACCTGTCTTTAGCAGCCTCCCTGAACTGTCCTCCTCCTCAGCCGCCACCTCCTTCCCACTGAGACTATCTTCGCCAAGGGAAGCCCAGGACTCTGCTAAGTGCCGCAGCCTGCATAAAGCTGGCCAACGGGGGTCCAGCCCAAGTCAAATTCACTTACTTAGACAAGTTACCAAACCTCTCTGAACCTGTTTCATTGTCTTATACCTCCCTCTAGGGCATTAAATTAGGGAACGTAGGCAACCCCTTAGCAGAGTCTCTGGCGCACGGTAAGTGTTCAGTGAGCGTTAACGGTTACTGTATTATTCAGGTAAAGTTGGGACAAGAAGCCAGATTCCCCAAGGCTCCTGTGGTTTTGCCCCTAGGCAAAGTCCAACAAGAGCCACAGCAGCCCCTGCCGGACTGGGGCAGGAAGTTCCCTGGTGCCCAGGCACGAGCAGCGCGGGGTCAAAGAGCGCCCAACTCTTCCTGAAGCCCGCGAAGTGGCTCCGCGGTGCAAAGCTGGGCCCCGGAGCGGGCGTGGTGGGCGCAGCCCGGTGCTCGGCCTCCGGGCCTCCGGTTCTGGTTCCGCCGCACACTAGGGCGGCCCCTGCCCCTCCCTCGGGGCGGGGGTGGGCTCAGGCTGCCCATCTGCAGGACAGCGCCCCCCGAAGCCATCTCTAGCGGATCCCGAGGTCGGAGGTGGGGTTCAAGGCAGCACTTACAGGAGGATCTCCTGCTTGGTCAGGAACGTCAAGTCCTGGAAAGCAAAGCCAGAAAGGGGTCGAGGGGCCAGCGAGGAGGCCGCGGCCGCCCGCCGCCGCTCCGGGACCCCGCTTCCGGGCGCGGGCCCGCACGCGAGCTGCCTGGGGACCGGCGTCCCGCGCACCTGGTACTCGGCCAGCAGCTCCTTGGACAAGCGACTGCCCGAGCCCCCCATCGCCGCGCCGCGCGCACAGCTCCGCCGACTCGCCTCGGGAAGCCCGCAACTTTCTCACTTCCGCCCTCGGCCCTCGTCTCCGCCCCGTCCCCGCGGCAACCGCTCCTGGGGCCACCGCCCCCGGGCCCGCCCCGTCCTTAAAGCGCCCAAGCGCTCCCCGCGGGTTTAGCTGGCGAGCTCCCGGCTCCCGGAGGTCCCAGGGAACCACACGGGGGGGCCCGGGGCGGGGCCGGACGCTCTGGGGCGGAGCCCAGGCCTCACGGCCCCACCTCCGGGTAGGCGGGGCGGGCCACGCCGCGTGCGTGCGTGCAGGCTGCGCATGCGCTCAGGGCATCGTGACCTCGCCGTGGCCCCGGTAGCCGCTGCGGTGAAGTCGCGCGGTGCATCCGCTTTACCTGCAGTAGGTGTTGGTGGCGACAGCCCTGGGCCGGGTCTCGTAAGGAGCTTCTGGGAAGTCCCTGGAGCGAGGGTTTCCGGGAAACCTCGAGACTCGCTGAGCGGCTGGGAGCGGTCGGCTGCACCTCTGCCTAGCGAGGGATTTGCGAGACATTACCACGCGGCATTCGCCACACATTTTGCAGCCCTCATGCCACGTCTTCCAGAAGTAACTGTAACCTTGCTGCCTCCTTAAGGTGTTTACTGAGGACCCACTGTATGTCAAGTACTGTGCATAGTTATCTTCGATTCTTGCAACCATCCCGGCAAGGTAGGTTCCTATTTTACACAGGCGGAAATACATAAGTCCAGAGGTTTAATGACTTGTCCGGACTCAGGCATTTAGAAAGCGGTCTGTCCAGTCCAAAGCACTTTTCAAGGTTCCCCACTGCTGTTCTCATCGTTCCAGCTGACCTTTTACTCCACCCCATCTCCAGACTGCGTGCTCCGGACTGTAGGGAACAAGGCTGACCTGTTTGCTCTCGTCCCCTTTTAACCTCTAGGACGATGCTTGGTACGTAGTAGGCTGTCGATAAATACTTACCTGATGCATGATGAATAAACGAACCTATACTACTCCAAAAGGTGAGTTTTCCAAGCTATTGGGAGGAGGATGAAGTGGAGGTGGGATTAATTATTGATCCTTCCAGTTCATTCTGCTTGCTGATCTTTGTAAAGTCTAAATCTGAGTATGTCAGTCTCAGTTTAAAACCATTACATCCTTAAAAACCCAAATCCGGGCCCTCTAACTGGACTTCCTCCTCTCTTTCTGCCCTCTCCTGTTGGTTCTCTGTGTTTGGGCCACTATGGGCTCTCCGTTCCTCTTCCATCTTATCCTCAGGGAAGGCTTTCCTGACTCCCTAGACTAGATTAGGAATCTACTTTACACTCTAAGAGTACCCAGTGCTGCTTCTTGACAGCATGTATCTAGTAAAAGTCACTGTGTTGACATATGGGTTCCACCACTGTAGAAACAGTCCACTCCATGAAGCGGAGGCTGCAGAGCTATGCAACACAACAGTCAAGGTGACGGGGGTGTAGGCCCATCCCATCCTGATCATTTTTCTCTTGAAAGTAGGCTCTTTCTGTCAAAGAAGGGGTTGGTCTTCTGTTAGCAAAAGTGTAGGCAAAGAGCAAGCTGTCACTATGTCTGCAGTAGTAGACTGAGGAGAGAAAGTGCTGGCTAGCCAAAGTCAATACGTGGACTGCATGGTGATCAGTATCTCTTCATAGTGAAGACAGGGGAATTAGCTTTCTGCCTTGGTAACCAGCTGTAATCTAGATCTCCCATCCACCTCACTTGGCTCCAAACCCTTCTTCACTGAACAACTTTATGATTTTCGTTTTGCTTCCTGGGAGATTTGTATAGAGGAGAGACTATACTGACCAGCCAACAAGAACATTTTATGACATTTGTCATGTTTCTCATTGTAAATTATTAAATAGGTGGTCTGAATCATCTAGTAGTCCCTGGTGAATCTGGTAGCATCTTGTCCTTCCTGCACTTGATCAACTCTTGATACAGTGATAAAACTGAGTTGCTGATATACTTTTAAAAATATCTTCTAGGGCTGCTTGTAAAATTAGTTTGTTTTGCTTCTTTGATAGATTCTTGAAAGGTTTTCTATTGGTAACATTTTCGTCAAAGTATCAACTCTTGGATTTGTGGATTCATTTTATTTTTTGTTTGTTTTGTTTTTTTGAGACAGAGTCTCGCTCTGTCACCCCTGGCTAGAGTGCAGTGGCATCAACATAGCTCACTGCAACCTCCAGCTTCTCAAGTGATCCTCCTGCCTCAGCCTCCTGAGTAGCTGGAACTACAGGCTCATGCCACCATGCTTGGCTAATTTTTCTTCTATTTTTAGTAGTGATGGATTCTTGCTCTTGCTCAGGCTGGTCTCGAACTCCTGACCTCAAGCAATCCTCATGCCTTGGCCTCCCAGAGTATTAGGATTACAGGTGTGAGCCACCACGCCTGGCCTGTCTTTACTCATATTTTTAGCATTTTGGTGTCATCTTGGTCCTGAATCCTTGGTCCTGGCCCCTGGCTTTAAATGTTACTGTTGACTTCCACGTTGTATCTAACCTAGGCCTTACCCCAAACCTCAGGCCTGACTCTCTAGCTGCCTGTACCACTTCTCCTCTTGGATGCTCAGCTGCATCTCAAAGTCATAATCAGAATTGAACTCTTGATTTCCCGCTTCTAGTCAACCTATTCCCAGCCCTCCTCCCCACCTTCCCCATCTCTATAAACACCACCACAATCTACCCAGTTCCTGAAGCCAGACATTCCCAGTTCTTCTCTTTCCTTTAATCCCCATAGCCAACATGTCAGTAGGCCCTGTTGGTTTGGCCTCCAAAACATGACCTAAATCCCCTGCTCCTCTCTACCTCTGTTGCCATCGTTGCCACCCAGTCATCCTCATCTCTCTCACTTGGCCACCAGAATGGCTGCCTACATGGTCTCTCTGCTTCCCCTTTGCTTCCCACAACCCATTTTCCATACAGCAGTTATGAAAAGGTTTATAAAATAATATGTGATTCTTCTGCTTATGACCTGCCAGTGATGTCTTATTCCATTTGGAATAAAATCCAAGCTCGTGACCATGATGCCTGAGGCCCTGCAGCTCACCTGGCCCCTGTCTTCTTCTCCAGCCTGGTCTTGGACCCTCTCTCCTTTGTCTCCTGAGCTCTAGCAACACTAACCTCCTTTCCTTGAACAGGCAAAGCACCTATCTGACTCAGGGCCTTGGTCTTGCAGTTCTCTCTGCCTGGAATACACTTTCCTCAGCTCTCCATTGCTGGCTTCTTCTCATTCTTCATGTCATAGCTCAGCTATCATCTCAGAGAGCCCTGCCCGATCCTCTTGTTGAAGTAGGATGCGCGGATCCTACCTCTTGGCGACCCCATGTTGTATCACTTGTTTATTTGCCGCAAAATGCTATCACCCTCGGCACTTAACCTGTTTATTCTTGTTTATGGTCTGACTCTACCACAAGAATGTAACTTCCATAAGGATATGGACCTTGTTTGCCTTTACTGCCATTATGTCCTCATTGCCTCGTGCACAGTAGCTACTTCAGAAATCCTCGGGTTTCGTAGCTCAGCTCAATATGGGGCAAGGTATACAGAAGAGGTGTCCCCAGAACATCAGGATGGGCATGGGTGGGCATCGGCCCTGAATGAATGAATGAATGAATGAACAAGAGAGTAAGTGAATACTGTCTTAGGTATAGCTCAGGTAAATAGCAGGTTATTGAACTTCTGAAGTCCTTTTTGAGATTCACTTTAAAAAAATTTTTAAGGCCGGGCTCAGTGCCTCACGCCTGTAATCCTAGAACTTTGGGAGGCTGAGGCAGGAGGATTGCTTGAGGCCGGGAGTTCAAGACCAGCCCGAGCAAGATCAAGACCCCATCTCTATTGAAAATACAAAAATTGGCCAGGCATGAAGAATGAAATACAGTCCGAGCCTATATTCCCAACTACCTGGGAGGCTGAGGCAAGAAGATCGCTTAGAGCCCAGGAGTTGGAGGTTGCATGAGCTACAATGACGCCACTGCACTTTACCCAAGGTGACAGAGTAAGACTGTGTCTCAACAAAAACAAACAAGGCAACTGAACACCCCTCCTCACACCCCTCTACCCCTTCATATAAAAGAAAAAAAATTTTAAAAAAGGTCTAAAGGAAAATAAAAACATGTGGTGTGCCACACTGAGTATATAGGATGTTTATTGCCACATCGTGTATCATAGAATGAAACTAGCTACAGCCTGTATGAACAACAGTTAAAAATTGGCTAAAAAATCAAGACCCATCTGTATAAGAAAATGAGGTTAAATGTAAATCATGATTTTTCCCTGGGCATTGGAACAAGGGTTGTAATTTATCTTTTTTTCTCTCCAATAAAAAAGTTTACTTGGCCAGGCACAGTGGCTCACACGTGTAATCCTAGCACTCTGGGAGGCTGAGGTGGGAGGATTGCTTGACATCAGGAGTTTGAGACCAGCCTGAGCAAGAGTGAGACCCCATCTCTACCAAAAATAGAAAAAATTAGATGATTAGCTGGGTGTGGTGGGGTGCACCTGTAGTCCCAGCTACTCAGGAGGCTGAGGCAGGAGGATCACTTAAGCCCAGGACTCTGAGGTTGCTGTGAGCTAGGCTGATGCCATGGCACTCTGACCTGGGCAACAGAGAGAAACTCTGTCTCAAAAAAAAAAAAAAAAAAGTTAACCAGTATTTATAACTTTTACAAAGAAAAAAAATAGCTGATAATATATTTTTAATTCAGCAAAAACGTATAGAATTCTGTGTTTCACAAATATTTTACCAAACGCATATATACAAAAAGTAAAGGGTTATTTGAAAGTAAAACTCTTTGGAAGCAGGTTACTGTCATGTATTTTTTATCTCTTATAATTGTTTAAGGTCAGCCGCATGGCCCTTCCACACGATTCGAGTGAAACTTCCTATTCGCTACCTCCAAACAGCAAGGACTGGGAAGGGCAGGGCATTCCTGACTTTGTCTATGGGCGGAAGGATCTCGTGGTGGAAGGGATTCAGTGGCCGAGGAAAGCCCCCGGCGTCCTGGACACTCTGTCACTGTCTCGCTTTGACTCTGCACTCTGCTCTGCCTGGAGGCAGCGCGTAGAGCTGGGGCTGTTTCGCTACTGCCTAGGGGACCTGCAGACCCGCACCCTTCCTGGTGCCGTGGGTTTTGTGGCTCAGCTGAATGTGGAGCGCGGGGTGCAGAGGAGGCGTCCCCAGAACATCAAGAGCGTGAAGCAGGCATTTGACCCTGAACAGTTTAACTTCAGCAAGATCCGGCCAGGAGAAGTCCTCTTCCGTTTGCACCGGGGGCCCGATCTCCCCAGTGCTCTCCAGCGAGAGGACATCCTCGTGGTGATCAATGTCAGCCCCCTGGAATGGGGCCACGTGCTGCTGGTGCCTGAGCCTGCCCGTGGGCTCCCCCAGCGCCTGCTGCCTGGTGCTCTGCGGGCCGGGGTTGAGGCCGTGCTGCTGAGCTTGCACCCAGGCTTCCGCGTCGGCTTCAACAGCCTGGGCGGCTTAGCCTCTGTGAACCACCTCCACCTGCATGGCTATTACCTCGCCCACAGGCTGCCTGTGGAGGGGGTGCCAAGTGAGCCCCTGGACCCCGAGGGCCATTTGCATCTAGCCCGGGGCCTCCCGGCTCCCGGCTTCCTCTTTTACACGAGTGGGCCAGGGCCTGACTTGGAAGCCTTGATAAGCAAGGTGTGTCGGGCCACTGACTATCTGACTGACCGTGAGATCGCACATAACTTGTTTGTGACCCGGGGAGCCCCACCTGGAAAGACATCACCTTCGTCAGCCCTCACAGGGGTCCGAGTAATTCTTTGGGCCCGGAAGTCCAGCTTCGGGATAAAGGAAGGTGAGGCTTTCAATGTTGCCCTCTGTGAGCTGGCAGGGCACCTCCCAGTCAAGACATCCCAGGACTTCAGCAGCCTGACAGAGGCGGCCGCTGTGGCCCTCATTCAGGACTGTCTGCTGCCCCCGGCCCAGGCAGAAGAGGTACAGGCAGCACTCGTGGCCCTGATGTCCCAGGCAGAGCAGTAATCCTGCGTGTATGTGTTTCTGGCTGATGAGTCCCTTTCCAGAGGGCTATTCATCAGGGTCATATGGGCAGTTATTTTCATGACTCCCTCCTCACCTATCTCAGCCTAAGGGGAAGGATAAAGAAATAAATAAATGGTCCCTTTAAAGGGGAGAAACCTTGGAATAAATCTAATGAATGAGCCTTCATGGATGTATCTGCTGCTTTTCCCCTTTCTTCCTAACAAGCCCCAGGGAAGTTAAAAAAGGAGTGTGTGCAGGAGTTACACACTCCTGACTTTCGATGTGGACTTTTCCTTTGGGAACAAACGTTAGCAGAGTGATAGTTCATGTGCCTCTCGCATGGAGTTGCCACTTCCGCTGTTCTCAGCCTCTCTGCTTTTTCTGCCTTTGCCCACCACCGATTTTTATGTCCGCATCTCTCCCTTCCGTTCAGCCCTGCTCCATCCGAGTGCCCTCCTTCTCCCCTCCCAGCCACCTTGACCTTTCCTCCAGCCCCCAGCACTGAGTTGAACGTTCTTTGCATACATCCTCTTGTGTGAAAACAAGATGTCCTCACAATGGCGACAATGAAGGAGCACTGAGATAAGGCGCTTTTGCTGTTTCTTAGTTAATGGAGCTGTCTCAGCCCACTAAGGGGGCAACCTTGGAAAGCACGTGGTCTTATCACAGCTGTCCCCCTCGAGTGCAGACACTGTGCTCACGGCGCAGTTACTAAAAAAGTAAGCAAAGGCAAACAGTTAATTTGTCCTGAACATAGGCTTGGCCAAATTCCTTGGCCCGAGGGTTCAGGGAAATACGAGGGTGGGTGCGGGTGGTGAGAACTGGCTTCGAGGCGGGAGGACTACAAGTCCCATGATGCACCGGAAGAAACCGGCCTCCAGGGCGCGGAGTCCCCCGACACCGACGACTCCGTAGGGCGAGCGCTGTCGGCCCCACCCAAGATGGCCTCGGCCGGCGCCCAAGTGGGTGTGGTTCCCGGGAAGGCTCCGCCCCCAGAACGCTGCTCCAATAGAGGGGAGCGCCCTCGTGTCCATGGCGACGACAGCGGCGGCGGCAGCTGGCTTGCTTAAGTGGGCGCCGCCGCCGCCGCCGCCGCCGCCGGGATCTCTGAGCTAGCAGTGAACCCCGGGGTGGGGGAGCGGGCTCCCCCTGGCGATCGGCGGGGACAGCCAGTTCTGAGAAACGAGGAGGCCGTCCCGGACGCCGAGCAACTCCCGGGGAGAACGGGAGCCGGGCAAAGGGCGGACATGAGCGACCAGCTGAGTTCAGCCCCA